>PISX010020733.1:0-35070 GCA_004024625.1 Mellivora capensis | reverse complement strand
TATGGTTTCAAATGTGGCAATATGGGGAAGGTGAAGCTCTGGGAGAGAGGACAACTTGGAAAAGAAGGTCTCTGTGCCAGTTTTCAACTTATTGTCTCTCAGCTCCTTGCCCTGCTTCATAACTCTGAAGCCAAACCCTGTAAACACATTTCCTTTGCCAGCTGGCACAACGTAAAGCTTTATCAACAGTGAGTGCTGGAGTAACACTTCAAGGTGAGAGCCACATGAAGATACTTCTCTCCTAGATTCTAATTCACCATCTTTTAAATTCAGCATTTGCAGCCTTAGTGGCCTTCTTGGACCCATTCTGGATATGCCCTTCGGCCACTCCCCATCTAGCAACCACCTCTCACCCACTCCAGGGAGCTACTTCCTTGGTCGTTCCCATTGCATCCTTAAGTCATGCTCTCCGCACCCAGCGGCTAATCTCATGTTCATGGGTATGATGTGTTCTTCTAAGTCCTTAGTTTCATTATTGCCATTCTCTTTCAGCCTAGAAGTGGCAGTTGGTGTCTTTAACTTGCTCCTTCCAGAACGCTTAGGGTCCTCTTTTATCTCTTTTAGTAGTCAATTACCTATTACTCGCTAACATTTCTTTACATTAAGCTAACGTTTTCAACTTCCAATTATTGATGCTTTTTTATCTCCTGCCTGGACCCTGACTGATACAGTATTCCTTGGCGTGGCTTGGTGGTGAAGGGAAAAGAGGAACCAAGCAGTTGAAATCAGAGCTCTGCAGAAATAATGGAAGAAACGCCTCAGAAAACCAGAGCAATTTTCTCCCCGAATAGACACCATTAGTTAAAGAGAGTGGACTTCACTATACAAAAGAAATGTAAAGAGACTTAGCAAGCCGAGCAACTCTTCTCGCTTCTCCATATAAACGTCCTCCATATTTTAATCTAGGAAATTTTCAACACATTTTAAAATAAACAGTAAATATCAGAAAGCATCAAGCAAAGCTACTATAAGAAAATGGAAACTGAGAATCAAAACTCCTCAACTGATGAAAATTTCCCTCCCTGCCTCCAGTTAATCATGAAGTAGAGGAAAACTGTAACACAGTAGTCCAACAGGAATTAATTTAAAGAGCATTTGCTAAAGAAAGATTTATTTCAACCAGGGATTAAAACTCATTACAGAAATGGGGGGAAAAAACAAAAAAGGACATAAAATGAGAATTGGCTGAACTCAGAAAAAACTGAGGAAAAAGACAATCTCAGAAGGGAACACTAGATTATGAAGTACTCAGGTGCAAATAGATTTGATTGAAAATATATTAAATACAATTGATAAGAGAAATGAAAACAGCACAGAGAAGGAAAAGAAAAAGAAAAGAAAGAAAAGTATTAGAGACAAAGCGATATATAGAAAAAGTGATATATAGAAAACAAGCAAGGGATATCCAACATATATAAAAGGAGATCCCAAAACAAAAAAAGTAAGACAGAAGGACAAAATAAAGATTTATGAATAATGCAAGAAAACTTTTTAAAAATAAAAAAGAACTGAATCTACATATCAGAAGAGTCTACAGTATACTTCAAAAAACTTGATTCCAAACAGTTAACACCAGAATATGGGCTAGTAAAATTGTTCAAATAATGAATTTTTTAAAGATTTTACCTATTTATTTGATAGTGAGAGGGACAGTGAGAGAGGGAACACAAACAGGGGGAGTGAGAGAGGGAGAAGCAGGCTTCTCGTTGAGCAGGGAGCCAGATGCGGGGCTTGATCCCAGGACCCCAGGATCATGACCTGAACCAAAGGCAGATGCTTAATGACTGAGTCACCCAGGTGCCCCCCAAATAATGAATTTGATGAAAAAAGTTTCTAGGACTCTGGACATAAAGACCAAGTCATTTGCAATGAATGGATACCATGCCAGCCTCCAGCTTCTCAAAAAAAATATACAAAGCAACTCAACAGTGAAACAACATTTCCAATAACTCAAGAAACATAAAATTGGTGAATTTTTACTTATAAATTGCACCTCAATAAATCTAATTTTTTAAAAAACAGAACACAGAATAAAAAAGTTAGTAGAAGATCCTGGTAAAATCAGAAGGCAACAAGAACCCAGTTTTTTAGTCTTCTTGAATCTTCACACTAAAACAAAGAATGTAACTAGAGAGCAAAACCAAAAGCTCATAGACAATAGGAGGAGAACCCCAAAATAAGTAACAGGTGTTGACAGTAAAGCTTGGAAGGCCAATTTGACAAATGTAGCTGGAACAGGATATTTTTCTCTTCATTGTGGGTGAGTACAAGTGAGCTGCAGCAGAGTTCAAAGAGAATGGAGAAGTCAGCCTTCTGTAAACTCTGAAAACTGACCAGTTAACAATCTCCTCCAGGAAAGTCCTGGAAACGGATGGAATGGAATTAAAATTGAACAGGATAAGGAAAATAAGATAAAGAATTTAAAAAATAGATGAAATTAGGGAAGAATAACATAGCCAGGAGACCTCAGGCAGCAAATTGCTTTTTGTTTTTTGTTGTTTTTTTTTTTAACACTACACAAAACCACAGAAGAAAGAGTGCTATAAAGTTAGAAAGTCTATCTTGACCTGAACACAGATTTTTTTTCCCTAAAATTTCAGGAAAACAATTTTATGTAAATAAGAGCATGATAAAAACAATGAGGTTAAATTCCAAACAAAATAATTGTAATTTTTAAAAACTAGAATAAGTTAGAATAAGGAATGTATATATGAAATCTGAACAAGATAAATGAACAAGCAAAGAAACAAAAAGCAGAAACAGACCCATGGAGGGGGAGTGATGGGCAAAATGGGTGAAGGGGAGTGGAAGATAAAGGCTTCCTGTTATGGAATGAGTAAGTCCCAGGGATGGAACATACAACACACAGAACATAGTCGATGGTATTGTCATAGTGTTCAGGGTGACAGATGGTGGCTACACTTGGGGTGATCACAGTGTAATATAAGTAACGAGTCATCAAATTACTCTGTTGTACACCTGAAACTAATGTTACATTGTGTCTCAACTGTATTTCACTAAAAAAAGAAAATGTTTAATGTAGGGGGGAAAAAAGGATGTGGAGCAGAATAATATCCCTTCCAAGAAAAAATAATTGCCCTCAGAGAGATCAAAACTGTAACCTACGATTTCAAAACGAAAAGACACTTTTAAAACGTGATTTTAAAAAGAGATTAAAGGGTGCTTGGGTGGCTCAGTTGGCTAAGTGTCTGCCTTCAGCTCAGGTCATGATCTCAGGGTCCTGGGATCGAGTCCCACCTCAGGTGTCCTGCTCAGAGGGGAGTCTGCTTCTCCCTGTTGTGAAGTATAAATGAGATAATCCATCTCAAGCACTCAGCAAAGTGCAGACCACATAGTAATCACTCAAAAAATGCTATTTGCTGTTGTTATTGCTGTGGTCGTTGTTTTGGGGAATGACAGAAGCTTTTAACTCGGCATCTTTTTTATGGACCACTAGGGACTTCTGTGAGTCCTTTTCCACACGCACTACAGCTATCAGAGTTCTTTTTCTTCTCTGCTGCTCCAATTATAGTCCGGAGAAAATTCTGACTTCATTTCTTTAAGCACTAAATGCTTTGGGATACATAGGAAAATGAAGTGTTATAGATTTCCGAACTATAATAAACCAATATAACTTGCTGCCCAACTGCCAGAGGGACCAGCATGGCATTAACTGCTAGAATGATGGTGACCAGAGAATTTGGGAGGGAACTCATTTAGCCTATGGCAAGCGTGCCTTCCACCTCCCCAGGTATCAGGAGACAATAGACTTAGGAGGCTAACACTTCTGGATTGGGTCAGTATTTGGAGATGTAGCCTCTAAAACAATTACCCTTCTCAGTATACTTTCCACTGATATATTTGTCAGTATACACACACACACACACACACACGCGCGTGTGTGTGTGTATAATTAATATATAATATTATAAATATTATATATATATATATATAAACACATGTCCTCTTTGTATTCATCAGCCAACTGCTCCAATGAGTGTTGATTTCCTACTGACCCATCATGCATCATTGCCTTTTACCCAATTCTCACTGCAGGTAAGGAGATGCCTTCTGAGAAGGAGAAGCATTCTGCAAGAATGCTTGCAATTAGTTTTAGTCTGCTTTAGCTCAAGGTACATGTTCAACAGGGAGTAGAAATGTTCCCCTAAGTTGCAAGCATCTCCCCTCTCTGTACTCCACCATTTAGGGCTTTCACATTCTACTCTCATTTCCCCTACCTGAATTTTCACAGCCAACTCAGTTCAGCTCAGTTCTCCTATTTCAGATATCTTACTCTACCTGTTAAAATTTGCATAGTGCTTTCCTCCTCATCATTTCAACCATATACCAGGCAAGTATTAACATCTTTTACTTTTTACAAGGAATCTGTTCTGGTATTTACATGACTTAGCCACAGTTCCACATGGCAAATCTGGGACAGCAGACATCTCCCCTTTATACATGTCGTGTCTATGACTTCCTCCCACTATGTCCTGCAGACACTGCATTCTCTTACGAGATAATTTGAGATGTTTTATTTACGTATTTACTGATTTATGAATGTATTTATTTGTCAGTGTGTTGGTATTTTCATATAAATTTTTATGCTATTTTTTATGACTATCTGATAGAAATGGAATAATATACAATTATATACAGCAGTCTATTATAATTACTAGACAACTTTAACAAGTAATGAAACTAAATTTTCAAAGAAACATCATCATTAAAAATGCAGGTTTACTTCTAAAAGTTCTATCAAAATGCCATCTTTTATCATCTCCTCTTAGGACTGCTTTATTCTATTTTCAATTCATTTCTAATGATTTTTAAAAATATTTTAACTATTCAAAAAAGCATGAAGGCTAATATAATGAACATTTTCATACCCACTACCCAAATGTTAACATTTTCTCCATATTTACTTCAAATTTTTCCTCTTTTTTTTGAAATAAAATATTTCAGAAAAGGCTAACATTTCCACATTCTCTTCTTCCAGTCTTATTGCTCCCTTTCCCACCCCAAAACAAACCACTGGCATGAAGGTAGTATGTATATTTTCCATTCATGTTTTTAAAGATTTACTCTGCAAGCATTCATCTATTCATTTAAAAATATAAACTTTACACAAATAGTATCACCCTCCTCTATATATCATTATACAACTTGGTTTTTCCACCTAATATTGTGTTTTTGAGGTCCATCATAAGTAAGGAAAATCCTTTTCATTTTTTATCTACTAATATATTTTTTAAACTTATTTCAACCTTATTTTGTGTTTTCTTTTCCATGTTTTTTTCTTTCATTGCCTCTCTTTCCCTGCGTGTTAAATTAATAAATTTGTCTATAGTACTACTTCCCCTCATTTGTGAGGTGGAAACTGTAGATTATTTTTATGTTGCACAGAGATGTTTGTGTTTGAATATACTTTTGACTTTGAAATAGTCTCCCTTTAAAAAAATTCTATATGGGGACGCCTGGGTGGCTCAGTTGGTTAAGCAGCGGCCTTCGGCTCAGGTCATAATCCCAGCATCCTGGGATCGAGTCCCGCATCGGTCTCCTTGCTCGGCAGGGAGCCTGCTTCTCCCTCTGCCTCTGTCTGCCTGTGCTCGCTCTCCCTCTGTCTCTGACAAATAAATAAATTTTAAAAAAATTCTATATGTAGAAAGTCATTGAAAAACTTCAAAGAGTGACCTTTCCATGACATCTTACCCAGAAATTTCTTGAATTCCTTTATAGCCTAAACCTACCTATCAACTTTGCCTTGGATCTTATTGTCCAAAATAAAATATAATTAGTCTTTCATTGTATGTTAAACCCTCCCGTTTATTTCTCTCTGAATACGTGGAGATTTTTCCACTCTCCTGGATTCTGTGGGCCCAGTGGAACAGCTAACATTTCCCACTATTCATTCCAGACCATGAAGATTCTAGCCTCTCTTCACTTTACAGTAGTCCTACACATGAAATAAGTCGTTCTGGGTGCCTGGGTGGCTCAGTGGGTTAAGCCTCTGCCTTCGGCTCAGGTCATGGTCTCAGGGTCCTGGGATCAAGCCCCACATCAGGCTCTCTGCTCAGCAGGGAGCCTGCTTCCTCTTCTCTCTCTGCCTGCCTCTCTGCCTACTTGTGATCTCTGTCAGTCAAATAAATAAATAAAATCTTTAGAAATAAGTCGTTCCACTTGCCAAACCATTGCTCTTTTGGTGTTCCTTTCCCACCCTAATTCCCAGCTCTACCATGGCATATTCACACCTTCCTAGGTCACTACAGCATCTGAGATATTTTTCTTCTCTAATCTGTCCTACATTCCTGATGGCCTGAAAATTTGTGTTGAGGCTCTTTTAGAATCTTGACTTTAAGGTTCTCCTTCTCGATGACATCACAGAAAAAGCTCTGTTTCATCCTTGAGTCTCTATCTCATCCCCACCTGATGGTTCACAACTTCAGGAGCTTCCTAGGTAAAATTTCAAAGTAACTTCCATACTTGCAGGGCAGAGAGAGACTGAAGAAAGAGACCATTCCACATTGGCAGCTGGCAGATTTAATAAACAGAGGAACTTACATACCAACCTTGTCTTTGGTGACTGCAAGACAGGTACATCCCCACTCCCACCACCAGAGTCTTAAAAGTATATATAGGGGTCTTACCTGGATCCATACACCACATCACTATCTCAAGACTATGTCTTTGGGGCAGCTTCTAGAATCAGGGAAGGCCAGCAGAATGCACATTCTAAAGATGAAAGGGAAAGGGAAACCTCTGATTGCCAGGGTCAAGCGTGGCAATAGTCACATCCTTTCAATGACCTGCTCCAACACCACCTTAGGGAAACTTCATGGTTCTTTTCCCATGGAGTGGAGAATCCTTTTCTAGCATTCTGGATTTCCTCCTTTCCTCTTCACCTATCCCCATTCCTGTACCATCCTCAAAATTTATGTTCTTTGTTTGTGTATTTTCATTGGTTCAATAGTTTATTCATTTAAAAACCATTGAGATTTTGGTATGTTCTAGGTTTACACTAGGCCCTAGTATGAAAATAAAGCAATGGTTCAAATGCCAATGATATTCTGTAGAAACTTACAGTCTAAAATAATAGATTACTGGGACGCCTGAGTGGCTCAGTTCATTAAAATAATAGATTATGCATTTATAGAAACAATTATACTCCGGGAATGCAGAGCAGGGAGAAGTGCCATAGAGAAAGCATCATGTGAGCAAGGGAACGGGGTCTTGAAGGATGAGAAGAATGTAAGCATCAGATTAAGGGAAAAGAATCCAGGTAAAGGGAAGAATATATAATTATCATTCATCTTCAACTACAGTTTCCACTTCTTAAAGACAGGAACCATATGTTTTATTTTTATATCTCTCACAATGTTTTACAAAGATCTATGTTAAAAGGAGCTCAATGGATAAGGAATAATGTTATTAAATATGATGTGAAATGTTTTCCCATTATTTGATCTTTGTCTTCTTGTTCAGGGAATGGGTTAGCTATTTATTAATTCATTCTAGCAACATTTATCAGTGCCTGGTATGTGTTAGCCTCATTATAGGTAATGATAGAGAAATGAGCAAGCCAAGCATTCCCAGGAAACATCTCAGTCTTTGGGAGTACCTCTGGCCAGGAGGCTGGAGGTGTGCTAGGAGTTCAGTATTCAGTGTTCAGACCCTTCCATGTGTGGCAAGTGAGGGCTGCAATCAAGCAATTCCATGTGTATGACTTCACATCTCTCGTGGCCCTGGTACTTCCCACTGACACTGAAGAGTCTTTGTTACAGATATAAGGGATTTTCCAGTAGGAAAACAGCTCGGAGGCACAGTGGACCTCCCCCAGGTTGAAAAGCTTGAGGGGCAGCCATGGAAGCAGAGGCTTTGCTTCCAAACCATACAACTAGCTATGCTTCTCCTGCGACTCTTCCTTTTCTTGTGCTTGATCTCTGTCCCCAAGGCCATCTTATTCTCAAGCAGCCAAGGCAAACAATATTGGTTATTGCCAAATTGGTTATTCAGTTACAAAGGGGTGTGAGTGTGTGTGTGTGTGTGTGTGTGTGTGTTGTTGTTTCTCTTGTCTAAATCCTAAAAAAGATGTGTATGCATGTGCCATCTACATATTTCCCCCAATTTTTTTTTACCTAAATCTACCGTCTGTTAAAATAAAATAAAATGGAGACTTGTCTTGAAAATCCTCCAAGCAGAGAAAACCAGTTAAGCAATATAAGCAAAACAATCTAGCTTACTTCATGAACATAAGCAAAACTTAACAGGTTATTCTTGTAAATGCCTCTGATAATCATAAAACTTAAGTCATCTTCCTAAAATGATATAAGATAATCACTTTTAACCAACCCCCTGCCATCTGGAAACCCCCACTGGGATAGCCAATCATTATAAAGGTTAAACAACTTTCTCATTTCACTTTATAAGCCATCCTGTTACACCATGCCTCTGAGCTTCATACCAGGTTCAAGTTTGAAGTCTCCCTGTTCACAAACCATTTGTTCCTTGCTCAATAAAATATTCATAGTAAGTAAGGCTCTCTGAATTTTCTTTTGACACTGCATAGAGTCGCATGTTCTTAGCTTAAAAGTATTTTGTCCATTGGCTGCACAATATTTTCATTCTAAATGTCCCTACTAAAAATAAGATTGCATGAAACCTTCTGCCAACTTTAAACTAATAAACAATCCTAGGGTCAAGAATGGTTTTTATAGAAAAGCACAACTAGGATGGGATGCCTGGGTGGCTCAGTCAGTTAAGCATCTGCCTTTGGCTCATGTCATGATCTCAGGGTCCTGGGATCGAGCCCAGAATTGGGCTTCTTGCTCAGTGGGAAGACAGCTTCTCCCTCTGCCTGTTGTTCCCCCTGTTTGTGTTTTCTCTCTCTCTGGAAAATAAATCTTTTTTTTTTTAAAAAGCACATTTAGAAATCGGACAATATTCATTTGAATTCTGACCATGCAACCTTTAGCAATATATATGGCTTTGGACTTACAACAATGATGTGCATGGACTGGTTTTGCTTCCAAAAAATAGGAACAATGACACCACAGCACTAACTGGATTGTTGTGAGGGTTAAGCACATGCCTGGCAAACCTTCACTAACTAGTGACAATTTTATTTTTATTATTGTAATTACTACAACCGTCCAACACCTGGGCTCAGTGGCTGCTTGAACTGTTTGTTCACTCCCTCTCTCCATCTGCTCCAGGAAGCAGGAAGGGGAGCTTCCAGAAAGGCTGCCTGCAGGCTCTGGCTTCTGAGTGGGGCATGGTAAGGGTGCAGCTCGGCCCCGTCTGCCCCTGATGACGCATAGTCTCCACCACCGCAAAGGCACGAGCAGGGCACAAATCCATCCTGCAGAATCGGCCTCACCAGACCAGATCCTTTCACTGCTATAGAGCAGTTTTAATCATCAAGATTTAATTTATTCAAGCTGCTGTGGTAAAAGTCTTCAGTTTTCGCATTCTAGAAAAGCTGTCCCTAGGTCTATAAACTAGGGTTGCAATGGTGACTCACTCAGATGCTCACAATCCCCAGTTCTCAGACAACTGAGCGGTGTTTGGAGGCACCATGAAACACACCACCATTCCACAACATGCGGGTAGAGTATGCTCACCAGGAAGTGGGAGGGGGGCCCCAGAGAGGGAACAGTGGCTTCCTGTCACCAGCCCTTCCCTGGCCAGAGCTATCACAGATGGGGTGCACCTTCTGTCTGCCACAGCCTGGACACCATGTTCTCAAAAGCCCAACGTTAATTAACAGCAGACGTGGCTTACATGACTTATCTATTGAAAATGTCTGCTTATTCATTGCTCTAACCATCTCTCCATCCCCAACCCCAGCCCTTCCTCCACCTCAGGCATCTTCACAGACTGCCTGATTAGAGTGAAGAAAATCCACAAAAGTGGCCTAGTGAACATCTGGAAAGCATCTGTCTACCATCATGGAACTGATTGCAGGTGGTGCTGGGGGGAGAGACTTAATACTAATGAATAAGCCTAATTGATTATTAAGCACTATTAGCCTGGCAATAATATCACGTTGGAATTCTGCCAGTCACTTCGAGTTAGTTACAGGGAATAATCCTTACTTTGCTGGGGATCAGGAAATGCAGGACAAATCAGAATGTCTGAACTAGGACTCTGCAGGGGACTCTGGATACCAATAGTGATAAATGTGAGTACTAGAAATATTTAAAATGCATACACCAATGACATCCCTAAGGATTCCCAAGCAGCTGAGCCTACACATTTATTATAAAGTTCTCTGCCACCTCTTAAGTTCACAGTAATAATCATCATCTATTGTTCCTAAGAGAGGGGTGAGAAGTTGGTGACAGGCTATGAGTGGTAGTTTAGACCTAACACAAACTTCTTCCTTCTCTCTCCCCCAGAAAAGCAGAAATTCAGAAAACAAATTTAAAAGAAAACATTCTGACTAAGGAGTGTATACTATGTGTTTGGGTGGGGGAATTGGTAAACAACATTTATGTTTGATAATGTTTTGAGGGAAAAAAAAGTGTTGTTATGTCTTAAATTCTTTGAACAAAAAATTTTTGAGGGCCTATCATAATCCAGGTACTGTGCTAGGTGCTGTATATAAACATATTTTCTTTTCTCAGAAAGCTTGTAGTCCTATAGAGGGAGACATATGAGTTTAAAAACCCTTCTCCTTTAGGCAATATAGCTGATTAGATAACATGGAAGGACCTTTTTATTACCAAACAACTAGATCCCAGATACAACACACTTTGTAATTCCTAATTGGACTCACGAGAAATCTCCATGAATTATTCACACCAACCCTCCCTATTGCCCCCCCCAAAAATGAGCTGGTGGGAGGGAAAAACTATAAGCAAATGGGAAAGGCAGAATCGCCCTAAGGGAAAATCCCAATAGCAGTACTATCAGGATATTAGCACTGGGCCAGCAGCCAAATGGGGAAATTAAACCTACAGTACTTGCAGGTTTTTGAAGGGAGCTCACATAGTCACACGTCAGTAGAAGATGCCACCTGTTAGCAAAAGTATGCAGATCCTTTCTGGAGGGAAATAGCCCTGATTTTAGGCCCTCTGGATTCCCACAGATTAAAAGCAAGCAAAAATGAGCTCACAACCAAAAGCCACCACAATGGAGGGCCCCTTATGGAATAAGGGTCCAGCATACCCTTTTGCTGATATCCATGCAGGCAGAAACTATCAGCAGAAGAGCAGTAAGCAAATGAATCCTCCAGACTCTCAACATTCCAGAGGGAGATATGCTTGAGCAAGGTCAAAGCTAGATTCACTGTGAGGCTGGACAATGCCACTTGCTATGCTCTTTTCTTTTGTAGACGAGCAGTGAGTACTTAAAAAACAAAACAAACAAACAAACAAAAAAACACTTCATCAGAATTTTGGATTTGACTGCCAAACAGCCTATGTAAGGGGTCATCTATTTAAGGCAGTGCATGGAAATGTCAGCAGCTATCTGGCACTGCAAATCCTGGGGCCCACCATTCTATAGAAGTTGGGTTCCACTGAACCATCTTTATTTTGGGTAAGGAATAAAATAACGCCAGATTCCATGGGCCTCTATAGCCCTTCAGGCTATGAGAATATGAGTCATTGGTCCCTCCTACACCATAGGACATTGTTAGAGAGCTCAGAGAATGCAGGATCATCCAAAGGCACTCCTGTTTGTCATTCACTTTTAGCTGAAATGACAGATAATAAATTTAGGCCTCAAGGGCTTCTGATATAAAATTGTCAGTTACTGAGAGTGGAATAGCTAGGTATGAAATGTTTGTAGAAATAAAGGATGGAATCACAAAGTTGAGTTATGTTATAAGAAACTATCAAGAAAGAAGAATCAAGTAGAACCTTAGTTATACAGAAACCTACACACATCTAAACACAGAATTAGTAAACTGTAAACTAAAGTTGAAAAAAATAGCCATAAAATACATGGACAGATAAGGAGATGAAAACTATGAGAGGTTCAGTGATGTGGAAGAGAAAAGATAACATTTAATATATGTTTAATCAGAGTTCCAAAGGGAAAGAATATAGAGAACAAAAGAGAACAATATTTGATGAGCTACTTTCTGAGGATTTTTTCAGAAAAGGCATGAATCTACAGATTCATAAAGTACAATGTACCCTAAACATGATAAATAAAAATAAATACACACTCTACATTAATCATAATGAAACTGCAGAACACCAAAGATAAAGGAAAAGATCTTAGATATTATTATAAAAGTTTCCATTATAGTGAATCCTTGTTTTAGTTTCTTCTGGACCTTAGAGGCAAAGTCAATGCCTATTATTATCATTGTCCTCACAAGGCCTCTCCAGTTATTGATTGATCCATTTATTTACTTATTTATCTTCAATATCTCCATACCATACTCTCATTTTCCTCCCTGCCTCACCAACAACCATTTCAAAGTATATCTTTTTTCTTTGTGTATGTTCTTGCAAAATGCATATTGTTACTCTGTGTGCATGTATTGTTAATTCAAATAAATGATGCTGAATCACACTTCACCATCTATTTCTAACTTCTTTTTGGCCAAGCACTATGTTCTGAAGATCTATCTATGTTATACAGCTGTATTTTTCAAAGTGTGGGCAGTGACCCATTAGTGAGTCATGGAGCCAATTCCAGTGGGACCTAGACGTGTTTGGTTAAATGAAATAGGAAGAATAGAAAATTTAAAAATTTATCACAAGTTTTAAAGGCAGATACTGTTTCTTAAGAGTCTTGTTTCACTTTAATGTGTGTGTGTGTGTATACACACACATATGTATGAACATACACACACTCATATATATGTGTATTACCTACCTGTATAGGTATGTGTGTTCTGCATTGTGATATCAAACACACTTCTTAGAGAGGTACAACCACAAAAATGTAAAAGCTTCAATTCTATAAGGCGTAGTGGATTTACAGTTGCTAGTTTTACCTGGGTAGTTTTGGGAGTCCAAACTTTATAGTGAAGGTAAAATGTGTGTTGATTACTAAAGATAGTTAGGACTTCTCTAGGCCAATGACAGAAAGAGTATACTAGATTTTGGGGGAGGAGGACCATAAAAATGGACATGTCATGAAAATGGGATTTTTTTTTAAAGTAACCTTAGGTTATTGAGAATTAGATGCCAAACAGGATGTTACGAGGAAGGCATAGCTAGAGATTAAAAGGTTGGCAGGAGCCATATTGTGAAGTTCTTCATTTCCACCCTGAGGAGCTGGGACTTTATCCCATGAGCAATGAATGGACAGGCACTGAGGGATTTTAGACAGAGATGTGATATGATTCATGTTATGAACTGAAGCAATAATTCTGACAGCAACATGGGGAGTGTATGTCAGTACCACTCACCCAAGGAAGACATAGCTAGGATGAGAAAGAGGAGGAGTTATTCAGAGGATAGTTTAAGCTTCCAACATGTGATAGATTGTATTACCGGCCAACCAAATTATTTGTTGGCCCTCACCCAGGAAGCCCATCAGTCTTGGTCATGTGACTTTGTTTTGGCTGATGAAATGTGAGCGAATGTGATGGATGCTTCGAGAACCACCTTTTCTTTGATCTCGTTTTCCTGTGCCATAAGATTTGTGTTCCACTCAGAGTCTGCTCTGCTGTCCTGGCCCCTAGAGTCTCCATTTTATGGAGCAGAGAGTCGTCAATGAGTTGTGGACAAGTAGAATGAGTGAGAAAGAAACCCTTACTATTGTGATTACTTAGATTCGAAGAGTGTTCATTAACATAGCATAAGCTAGCTCATCTTGACTGGTTCAAGATGCCTGAGGGGGCATTGTATTTACATGAGATTTAACTACAGGCCATTTGAAAGGACTAGCCATCTTTGTCTAGCCTTATTTGGAAGCTTCTAGGGTCACTATTTATTGGGCTATGTCTTAAGCTGACTTGAGTATCATCAGTTCATGCTGTGGGCCTCCCCAAGAGGACCAGGCTGTACAGTTTATCCTGTTATCAGTGTGGGATCTTTGCAGCATGGTGACCATGGCAAAAAAGAGGCCCCATGGAAAAGCACAGTGTCAAGGAGTGGTGTGCATAGTTAATTTTCAACAAATTGGGAGTGACAGCTCAGTTAGAAGTATCAGTAAATGTGGATTTTATCACTGTACAGGTGTTGCAAAAGAAGAGGGGTTATTGACCCAAGAGAATAGGGAGAAAAAAACAAGAACAGGGCTTGAAGCTGTTCTGAAGCGGAGGAGGACTAGGAACCACCAGCAGTTGAAGAGAAGCCTGTAGGAATATAGAAAGGGGCTCAGACAGACATCTCAGGGGCTGGGGGTGCCACAGTAGGTGACTGGGCATAGCTATGTGCTGTCATGCTTGGGTACCTACGAATTTCCCCACCTGGGGAGACACATGCATTTCTGTGTGTAGCACATATGCCTTCTCCAAGCCTTTGGAGAAATAGATATTAATGAGATTCAGTTATATAAGGGTAGGTTGACTCTGCTCCGTCTTTCTTTTGTTGTGAGTACACTATCATGTATGATAATGAGAATATTCCATCTCATGAAATAGGAAGGGAAAGAACATCAGGAGGTGCTTCTCTTTTTCCCAGAAAGGCTGATGGTTCACTTTGACTGGAAAAGAATGAGAAATCTGCCCGGCGGTGAATGTTGCAAAGGAATGACAATGATGACAGAAAGAGATGAAAAGGAAGGTGACATAAGGGGAATCTCGTAAAAAGCCTTCTAGGGAATATAAGTGAGAGTTCTAGTGGGGAAGATAGAAGAACATTTCAAGGAAAGGAGAGACTTTCAGAGAACCCAGAAATAAATAATATCCAAAAACTATTTCTCAGGATACTCACGCAGCCAATACTATAACATTCTGTCCCTTTTCTCACTCACTCATTCATTCACACGCATTACGGAGGGACACGTACATGCCAGTCATGTGCTAATCACTAGGGACATAAAGATGAATAAGTTCTTACTCTTGACCCCACAATGCTCACTGTCTAATGTGCATTCCAAACTTATCCAGTGTCCCTTTCACAAAAATATTAGCTCTTTAAAGGCTAGGACCATGCTTTTTCAACATCTAGCACATAGGAGATCCTCAGCAAGTATTAACTGAATGAACAAGTCAAGGAAGGGATATCAAATAGGGGACACAAACAAATAAACCATGCCCCGTCAGCAGGGTAAGTGCTCTGGTAACACAAGGTGTTGTGGGAGATTGACAAAAGGACATTCTTAGCAAAGCTCAAGCAGATTGACCTAGAGGGAGGCTTGAAGAATGAATAGAAGTTTCCAGGACACAGCAGAGCACAATGAACCAAGAACAGAACTCTAAAGACTCAAAGGAGCTTCATCTGTTTGGGGAATTTTGAGAATTCCATATGTTTAGGGTGGGATTAGTGTGGAGATGGTCTACTCATGAGAAGTTAGGATTTTACACTGTAGGCAAAAAGGGACCATTAAATGTTTCTTCTTCATCCTCTCCTTCCTCCTCCTCCTCTTCCTTCTTCCTTGTAAAAAGTATGTGTTGGGAGATGCTTTATTACTTCCTGGGAAAATGCATCTTGTTTTCATATTTAAGCCCATGTTCTCTTGTAGATTAATTGCAGAGATCAGCTAATCAGTATCTTGCTCCTCTGTATAACTGAGGGTCACATCAATATTGGGATTTTTTTTTTTTTTTTACTCTCTTAACTCTTATTACCTCTGCCCTTTTTAAAAGTGATAATAACTTCTATTTTTGCACCTTTATTTACTTTTATTATCCTTACATCTCACTTTTAAGATTTGGTAAATGAAGCGACCCCACAAATTGTCAGTTATATAGCATACACTGACCCTTTTTTGTCATAGTCTCTTTTTGCTATTTCTCAATACCATGTTCTTTTTTAAAAAATTATTGAGATATCACTGACATGCAATATTATATTAGTTTCAGGGATATGGCATAATTATTAATGCTTATGTATTGTATATATTAAATGCTTTGCAAAAGAGGAACAAGATTAGATTTGCAGTGTTTAGAAAGAGTATCTAAAAGCAATGAGGACAATGGGTTTCAGCAGAAAAAACGCTGGCACAGGAGCAGTGGGAGGCTTTGAGGGCAGTGTCACTGGGGATGACAGAAGGACAGGGAGAGGAGGTTTTGAAACCAGAATCAGGGATGACCCATTGGTGTAACCTAGAGTAGTTATGTAAGCACTCAAAAATCTGGTTTGAGAAGGTAGTACTAGATCGGTGACTTTTCTAGAGGGAGGGTGTTTAGACTGACAGGAGGAAACTGTCTTCTCAGAGCCATCCTGAATACTGAAGAGATGAGTGAAAAATCAAGCGACCACTCAGTGGCCAACAGGCAATGGTTCAAATGATCTAAGCTTGTGCCATCTGCGTGTATTACTGAAACTCAGCTGAGCCAAGAGTGAGAAAGAAAATTAAGAGCTTGCCTCTGACAGCTGGAGCTGCATGGTAGCGGCAGGGGGAGAAAGTGCGTCACCCCAAGGCCCACTTACAGGGGGAAGGGGGTGGCCAGTGCGTTTACAATGAGAGAGAAGCATCGGCTCCATGAGGGTGAAGGTCATGTCCATCTTGGTCTGTGCAGTAGCAGGGTCTCACACATGGTTGGCAATAACTGGTTCAATATGTAGAGGGACATCAAAGTGTGATTCAGATGGGGGTAGAAATATATGGACAGAGCTTTATCTTCCACTTCAAAGCCTCTATTCCTTTTATTCTTTTGGAGTTTTATTTTATTTTACTTATTTTATTTTTTTGAGGTATCATTAACATGCGGTGTTGTGTTAGCTTCAGGTGTACAATATAAGCACTCAATTCCATACATTACTCAGAGCTAATCATGATAAGTATACTCTCTTCTCAATAATGGAGGTAAGGGGAGAACATTAAGTTTACCAACTGACAGAAATTCAGTGTCCTCTGGCTTGAAAGTCTTTCTCAGGTTGAGCTTGATCACTTTTTTTTAAAAGATTTTATTTATTTATTAGAGAGAATGAGATCACAAGTAGGCAGAGAGGCAGGCAGAGAGAGAGGGAGAAGCAGACTCCCCGCTGAGCAGAGAGCCCGATGCAGGGCTCGATCCAAGAACCCTGAGATCATGACCTGAGCTGAAGGCAGAGGCTTAACCCACTGAGCCACCCAGGCGCCCCGAGCTTGATCGCTTTAAAGTGAAGGTCATCTGACAGTCACTTTTTCCTCCCTCTTCTCTTCTCCTTCTCTTTACCCAAGGAGAGATCTAAGGCCCCGGGTATTAAGAAGCTTTGTGGTGCCAGTGGTCAGGGGAAAGTGGACATATCCACCCCTACACCTCCTTCCACCTCTTGCTGGATGCATTGCTAGAGTTCACTGTGATATGCTTGTGTCCTCATCTCTTAGCTCAGTGGAAGCTGCTGCAATCCATTTGCTGGCTGGTCATTCTCTTTGGCTCCTGCTGAACATGCAGATCTTTTGAGACCCAGCTGTGTCCCTTGCTTGGGTAACAGTTAAGAAACTCTTTGCACCTGACTACTGTCACATTCTGTTACCTGTTGGACTGTGTTCCCCCAAAAGATATGTTGAAGTCCTAACCCCTGGTACCTGTGAATGTGACCACATTTGGAAATAAGGTCTTGGCAGAGTTAATCAGGTTAAGATGAGGTCATTAGGATGAACACTAACCAATATGTCTGGTGTCCTCATAAGAAGAGGAAAGCAGCATATAAAGATGGAGACACACAGGGAGAATGCCACATGACCACAGAGGCAGAGACTATCGTGATGTAGCTATAAGCCAAGGAGCACCAAGGAGCTGGGGCAAGGTAAGGAAGGGAGAGCATGGCCTGACTGGCACCTTGATTTTGAGCTTACATCCTCCAGAACTGTGAGAAAATAAACTTCTTTTGTTTAAAGCCACCCGGTTTTTGGTACTTCATGACAGCCTCCCTAGGAAACTAATACATACCTCCCTCAAGCTCTTCACCTAGTTCCAATACCTTCTATCTTCCAGTTGGAGGTCCTAGGAACTCCTGGGTCTCCTATATGTCACACACCACAATCATGTGAACCAAAGGACTACCTGGCCAGGCCCACACAGGCCACCAGTGTTCTCCATTCCTCCTGCTGTGCATGGCTCACTATGGGGCTTCTCTTGGCGGCTTGCAGCCTCAGTAGGCTACTTCCGGGGAAGTTCCATCCACAAAAGTCTCAGATTCACCCAATCCTATCTCTGTGTTTTTACCACACACTTAATCCAAGATTTAACCGAGGGCTGGCGGGGACAGAAAATTGTGATGAACTTATTTTCCTAGCTCTTCCTATCTAAACCAGAGATATTAGTAATAATTACTCTTGTCAAGAAAGTATCTCAACCTACCTGTCTTGCATTTCATTCCCTTTGAATTTACTTCTTAATCTACAAAACCACCGGAGAAATGAATCCCAGTTGTCCTACTCCTCAGGCTATTTATCTTTTAACCCTTGATGTGTGAACCTTGAGCTATAAGAACATTTCACTGGTAAGATTTATCAGATTGATGGAGAAGTACTTTTGATTCCCAGGTCCTCTTAAATCTTGACCTATGTACATGTGCGACTGATCCAGTCAAGAGCCACAAACTTAGAGTTATGGTCTGACTCAACTTTGTCCTTGGCAAGTACCATCATGTCTTGTATGAGACTAGATTTTTTTTTCATTTATGCTCTAGAACATGAATCAGGAACCTTAGGCCTGTGGGCTAAATCTAGACCAAAGCCAGTTTCTATATGGTCCTTGAGCTAGGAATGGTTCTCAGGTTTTGTAAGGAAAGGAAAAGGAAGGAAAGGAGAAAGAGATAGGGGGAGGGGAAGACAAATACAGAGACCATATGTGGCCAGCAAAGTCTAAAATATTTACTATTTAACCCTTTTCAGAAAATGTAAGCAAGAAACTCTTGTACCAAGGTCATAAGATAATTTGGAATTAGAGTCTCTATTATCACTAATGGTTCACTCAGATCAAGTCAGTTTAACCAGATTATCCTTCTCCAGAGAAAGTTGAGACTCACCTTACTCTCTAAGACTCTGATGGATCATAAAGTTAGGGAGGTACTCTGGCCTTTGTAGCATCAGGTAGAGTTTTGTAGGTAACCTCTCAGTCACAGTGATGTTCTTCAATAATCCAGAGTCAAATTCATGCCTTCACCCCCTGAGCGCCAAGCATAGGGAAGGCCAGCCATCCAGACATCTGCCCAGGCAGCTCCAGCCAAGCCTTTTGGAAGAAGGATGGGGGAAGATGACTCACCAGCTTCAGGTTACAGAGAATCATAGCACCCTTGCTTCCAGCTTGGGAAGAATGGTTGGAAGAAAGAGGAAAAAGTCCAGTCATTACATACATCTGGGTGGAACACCTTAATCCTCTTTCCACTCCAGAATACTTCAGATACACATGCATCATTGGTCAGCCCCTCAGGAGGGCACAGAAGGTCTGTGTTCAAACACGGAAGCTCAGCAAGGTGAGTAGTACCAGGGGAGTCTACACTGGGGAAGCTTGAAGATCTTGATACCAATAAAAGATGACCATAAACTATGCCACCCTTCAGAGACTGGAATGGCACCAAATTCCTCTCCAAGAAAAGGTCTGCCTTGTTTGTCCTCACTACCCAGTTTCACAGCCCCAAGGGAAGACATTCCACTGGGGCTTCTGGGCCTTGTTTTCAGGTTCATACTCTGCACACAGCACTGGGCCAATGTGGTTCTTTCTCCCAAGCCTCTGGTCAGTCCCGTCACATACACAAGCATGGTTGTGCTTTTTGTTTACAGCAGCACAACAAAGACAGAGATCACTGCCTGAGCTTCAACACTGTGGTATGTGAAGGGGAGTGATGGATGAGGGGTGTATCAGATTATAGCCTGATTGTTACCCATCCTGGTCTGTCGACTTCTGTGGCCTCCATACACAGGCTCTAGCAGTCATCCAGCACCTTAACTGCCTTCTGAATGTAGCTACATTATTTGATTTTGTGGCCTTTACTCCAGTTCCAGAAACTTGGCACTGGCATTGTTACTTTGGGAAATAGAGAATCTGTCCTGGGAGCCTTGCTAAGGGTGTCTATTCAAGAAGAGCCAGAGCTCTGGTCTCAGCAGACTGTCACCACCTTCATCATTGTTTGGGGAAGATAATCCACATCCCTTGCTGCCCCCCAAGGGCCATGCTTTGATCATCATTTCTCACATTTGGAAGTTGTTCAGTTGCTTGCCCACCTTTCTCCTAACATCTCCTTTAGACTTGCATACAAGAGGCTGCTGTGGCTGTAATTCCCTGACGTCATCAGTGAGGCTCAAAATACAGTTACCCAAGCTTCGTCCTCCTGGCAGGGCTGCATAGGCCCTCAAGGTCTCCTTCTAGATGTGTTAGAAGAGCACAAACAAAGATGAAACTCAGTCCCTGAAGCTTAATTTAAAAATATGAAAGGTGATGTAGATTTTCCTGGCCACCGGTGGGAAGGATTTTTCTTTTAGGAAAGACTTTTTCTATTCACTCATTAATTCATTCAGCAAGTATCTATTGAGAGCATATTCCATGCCTGGCATTGTGCTAGGTCCTTGGAATACAGAAACTAATGGGGTTTAGGATCTCACAAGCTGGTGTGGAATTCTGGAAGGTTAGGACTCTGCTGCAGGCTCTTAAAACACTGCTAGTTTTAGGGATATTCAGAAATACTCCAGTTCTCCTCACTTTGCCAAAACAAGGGAGGGTTGCATTTCCCTCCTTCCTGAGAAGTTAGACGTGACCATATGACTTGCTTTGGCCAATGATCTGTGAGCAGAAGTGCGATGTATCATTAATAGGTGAAAGTTTTTAAGAGACAACTTATGTTTCTATATACTATTTTCCCTATGTTGGGAATGTGGAAAAATATGTAAAGATGGAGTGTTTACCAGTCCCAATTTTTGAGTGACTAGTGAGCATAGCTTCCGGCCAACACACAAGAGATAAACTTCTGTTGTGTTAGACTACTGAGATTTGAGGGTTATTTATTACTATAGCATAATCTAGCCTATCTTGACTGATACATACCAGCCCTGGAGAATGAGATTTTTCCAGACTTCTATGAACTAAGAAGAACCTTTTTCAAGATATGACCAATCTATTATTTGAGAAACATCTGGAAAGTGTTGTGGAGCCTCTTGAGCTAGATCAGATGATATCCCCTATAATAGTGATGGGCCACAAAAGGAGATTTGCATCTCTCCTCTTTTGTGCTCACCACTTGTGGGCTTCCCCAGCAAAGTTGTCTTTGAGCAGTTAACTTTCCGTCTTAGGGCATCCCCTAAGGGAGATGTCCAAAATCTAGTGCTTCCAGCAGCCTGTGCCTCCTTCTATCATAGTCATTGTTACATAGTTTGTCTAGACTATGTAAACCCAGACTATGTAAGCCCAGGTATAGGCCTGCCATGATATCCAAATTGTAATATGTAGCCAATATCTACCTTTTCAATGAGTACATTTTGAATGAATGAATGAAGCCCTCTGCTCCCACCCTTGCACACTGTGTCTTTGATATGGATTATAGTGAGTCCCTTGAGTAAGGCATGAGGAGGTAGAGAACACAGGCAGGTGTGTCTTTGGATTATCTTTCCTTCTCTGTAGGTTATTGGTGCCATGAGAAGAGTTCTGTCATCAGAAACCCTTGGCTGTAGCCCCTCTATCTCTCCTCTCTTAACTGTGTGATCCTGAGCAAGTCTTTTGACTTCTAAGTAAAATTGTCATGAGATTTAAATGAGATAATAAGCAGAGCTCATGGAATTCCACAGATACCTTCCAGCTTATTGTTCTCTGACTCAGCAAGCTAATGACAGAACTGGAAACAGAATCTAGTCTCCTAAATCCCATTCTGGAGTTCCAATGCTGTTGGTAAAAGGAATCTGAGAATCAATGATGTCATGGGTATGAAAATAAGTGCATTAAAGAAATAGTACTTTGATGCATTGCTCTGTATTTTCATGGTGTTTGCTTTTCTTGTTCTTGTTAGAACTATAGATTGGTGGGGGGTGGGGAGTGCTGCTTTTTAACCCACCCACCAAACAGGTTTCTGCCTTACTCCAATGAAGTATTGGTGAAGGCTGAAGCCTGGCTACAATCCCATCAGGCAACGAACCCCTGGGGCTTTATTTCCAAGGATATATAACTCACACTTTTCCCAGGCTAAGTAGATTGGCCTGGTATCCCCAGGACGGGCCCCTGCCCTTTAGCATTTTAGCATTCCGGCATAAATAACTCCATGCTGAAGTAGAAGAGTTGATTGTGATTTAAATAACATTTACATAAAATAGACACACTCTTCCTTGAGTACTAATTAGTGAACAACCCAAAGCTCCTGTGTGTCAATGAGGAAAATTATCAGTATCTATGTAGGGCTGAATGGCCTAGATGCACTGTGAGCAGGAAAATGAGGATTTGCATAAAGATCACACATATTTGTATACAGAATACACACAATCATTTTAGATGGTCCATATGGTACATTGTAAGGCAGCATGGTATGTAATATGTTGTGTAAATTCATAATGTAATTAGATGTCAGGTGATATTCGTTGTATAAGCATGTGACCCAGATGTACGCGTTTTCAACCCTTCATGGGTTCCCTTCTTAATCTTTGCATAACAATAGCCCGAGTATCTATTCTGAAAAGCACAGTCTTGAACACTTCAGAAATTCATTCTATAATGCAAGGCCACTATCTGGTAGTAGACAGATGAATTAAATCTACAGGAATATCCAGATTTCTCCCTACCTTGAAATCCTGGACCCCAGTTGCCCTTAAACCCACAGTGAGAAAATTCTCTTTTCCCTGGTCCAAAGCCCTGCTCCAGTTTGACCTCTTGCCCTGCTTCAGGATGACCAAGAGTAGGAATACTTATTATTTTTAGGGGAAAATCCCCCAATTTATCCATAGGGTATAATCTGGCCTTAGTGATTCAGACAAGGCAATCATGATGTTCTGTATACATTTCCCCAGAGTTCAGCTTTCCAATCTTGTATTATATCATTTGAGGTACACCAAGGACCTCCAGTCCACATAACCCTAGGCCAAGCCTATTCCATAACCAAGTCACAGTTCTTTTTTCAGCACGAGTGCAGAGAAACTCAAATCAGCATTCTGCATGGGATTCCAAGGCTCCTATGAGCAAATACTTGAGGATTTTCCCCCAAAACATAGCAATTTTTATAAACAGACCACTTTAAGTCCACATTAAAAAAACCAATCTCTGGACACCTGGGTGGCTCAGTTGGTTAAGCATCTGCTTTTGGCTCAGGTCATGATCTCAGAGTCCTGGCATTGAGTCCCTCATCAAGCTCCTTGCTCAGCAGGGAGCCTGCTTCTCCCTCTGCCTGCCATTCTCCCTGCTTGTTCCCCCTCTCTTTTTCTCTCAAATAAATAAATAACATATTAAAAAAAAACTAATCTCAATTTTACAAAGGCACATTTGCTAAACTCTCACACTTTACATTGCTTAAATAGACTACTTAGTATGTCAATCTGCACCTGAAATCAGGTTTATTCAGTTTCCCACAAGACAATGAATAGATATTGCAGACTTACATACCAACCCCAATTTGAGGATGGTGCCCCAGAGAGAGCGTGTCTCCTGTGTGTGAGCTGTGGCTGAACCAGTATGTGAAATGCCCAACCACAACAGGGTTTTGTCAATTCCAGTTTGGATCAAATGGGAAATTCATGACCCTTTCCCTATCCTTTACGTGATATAAGGGAACACTGTCCTGAATGGCACTAATCAGAGCCGAAGTCTTTACTCAATGGCTTTGCTTTCTGGAATTTAAATATCGGCATGGATTGTATGGAGCACTGGGTGTGGTGCATAAACAATGAATCTTGGATCTCTGAAAAAATAAAATAAAAATTGAATTAATGTTATTAAAAAATAAATAAATAAATAAATAAATAAATATTAGTTCTTTATACAGAGGTGTTATATCAGGTTAAACCATATGAAATGGCTGACATTTTATTTTTATTAACCTACAAAAATAGCAATTTCACATGACCCAAAATAATAGTGAGAAAAGCACTTGGCACCGAGAGGCTTGGTTCTGAACACTGGCCCTCCTGTTCTGTGACTGCTAGACTTTAGCAAGTCATGGAATGTCTCTCTGAGCTCAGGTTTTCAAATGGGACAAGCTATATCTGCTGTGTGGGGTCACAGTGGAGATTAAAGGACCAATGGAAACATTCAGTCAATACACAGCCTGTGTTAATGGTGAAAACAATTGTTCATTTATTACTTTATTTGATCTTCACAGTAGTCCTATGAGACGGATGTGGAAGCCATGTCTATTATTGAATTTTAGAAGGAAGGAAATTGGTGTTTGCAGACTCTATATAGTTTACACAAGATTACCCAACTAGCAGGTATCAGAGCGAGAATTGGAACCTAGATGCCTTGATTCTTAGTCTAGTTAGTAAGTACATAGTCCTCTCATACACTGTGCTTCCTTCTGGTCAATAGAACATTAAAAAAGAAAAAAAGAGAGAGAGCGCGAGAGAAACCTGTAGGAGTAAACTGAGCTCCAAGAATCCTAATACAAAGAAACATGGCACCAAAATGGAACATTCTTGAATCTTTCTGTTGATGATGTAAGGGCCCATCATGCACCCAGTGTTCTGCCTACATTTTTACACATTTAATCTGCACAATAATCCTTTGAATGGAGTGATGGGTCTCCATTTTCCAAAGAAAACTGGGGTTTGGAGTGGCTTGTTAAATTTCTCAAGGTCAAGTCTTGACCCATCTTTATATACCCTCACAATAATCATTTCCAAGAATCAATTCCCTCCTTGTGGAAGATGGAACAGAATTTCCTCTTCACTTTGGATGGGAACATAAAAGCCTGACTTGGAATTGGTGTGATCCCTAATGGCCATGTGGATATGATTTAATAGACAGGAATCCAAGCTTTAACATTACAGAATCTATAATTTAGCAGATTCCATTACATGACAAACTACACTTGGTTGTCCACCTGGATATTAGTCTGGAACAGGTGAGGACTGCTCTGGAAGGGCATGCAGACCTGGCTCCCATTGCCACCTATTGTTGTCAAAACACATAATGTTGTGGGAAGAAACACAGCAGCACTGGCCAGTGTCAAAAGCCAAAAAAGAGAGCTTAGAGAGGATTCTAAGTGAACTCTGGGTTCCCACAGCCTCTGAAGAAAGATCATACAAAAGTCTAAGAAAGAGAATCCCTCCTAGATATACCGATAAGCCTAACACTCCAGACAGGGTCCATTTCCAAACAACTGTGTGTCCCTGTGCTGGGAAAATCACCTGTCTAGGGAATCATCTCCAGAGATCACCCCTTCAACTTCCTGTCACCAGCTCTCAGTGAGCCCCTGCTCCCAATTCAAAAGCAGAAGACCTCAGAATGGGCTTCACTGGAGTGAGAGAGCATGTCAGCACAGCTTGGGCTCGAATAGAAAGTTCTCCTAGCATCTGGTTTCTTTCCTGGATGCCAGGGCCATACAGCTTATTTCTGGAGAGGAAGCTCCAGAATGCTCCAGAGTGCTCCATACTGATGACCCATCTTTCTTTGTTCCTTCAAATTCTGTCGATTTCAGAGACGACTATTTGCCTGGGCTGGTCTCCTATTTTTTTTCTGAAATCTACTTCTCTTTGATTGATTTCTATTAGCTTATTTACCAGTAATCCCATTGCTACCCTGATCATATCCTTTCATGAGCTCCTACTTTCCCTTTCCTTTCTCACACCCCTTGACCTGAGCCCTGTTCCCAGCATGACCTGACATCAAGAACAGTGCCCTCCGACCCATGCTTGGTGACCACCCTGTTTCCTGTTTTTATCTGCAAGTGGCATCATGGACAGTAACTGTGCCCATTCTGAAATTAACTGCCATGCCCTGCAGCACTTTGAGCAGAAAACCACCGTGAATTTTCAATTCCCAGTTGTGTCTCTGGTAATCGTGAAGGAATCTGCTTAGCTTCTGCCTACTGCTTGGTACTGTCTCTTGGTATGGCCATCCTTCCTAAAGTCATTATCCTCAGGGAGTGAGTATGAATGAGTAATATAAACACTGAGATTCAGATCACATTCTGACATGACTAATTAGATTCTCTCAGACAGAATCACTCCATGTCTAGATACTTAATTTTCTCCTAATTCCCCGTGCCATTTACCACGTCTTATGTGAGGTCAATGAACACTTACATTTTTCCTTTAAGTTCTGTCAGTCCCCTGGTCGCCAGATGCACCTGCTTCCAGTTTTGTTCAGAAATCCAAACCAGAAAATTCAAATACCCAGACTTATTTGCAGCCTCTCTAATGATGGTTGATGTTAATCATAATAAATCAAAAGAACTGTGAGATCCTAAGGTGTTCTATGAATCATCTAAGAAAGATAAAAGCACTTTCTGACCCATTTTAGTGATGAAATTATGGTCCTGATGGCTCATTCATTTAATTAATGCCTACTGTGTGCAAGGCATATGGTAGCATCTTGGGGGGTGACAGAGATGTGTCTGTCTTAGATAACATATTCAATAAACTTGTGATTAATTTTTAAGATTAAGTAGATGTATATGACAATGACTGAAAGGAGAAAGTCATTTGCCAAGAGAGGCAGAGATCAAGGATACGCAATTTCAGAAGAGAAAAATATGTAAGTAAAAAAAAGGAGGTGAAGAAGGAAAACTTTCCTAAGAAGAGGGAATTGACCTGAGTCTTTTAAGAATGGGCAGGATGTGAATATGCAGAAATAGGCTAGAAGGGCATCCTATATGGAGGGAACATCAAGAATGGGAAAAGTCAGGGTATTTATGAGGAAGAGTGTGAGCAGCACAGAGGGCAGAAAAACAGGGGTGAAAATAGCTATGTGGGAATGACCATGAACAACCTTGAATGACAGCTTTATCCCATCGGTTATGAGAGTCACTGAAGGTTTTGAGCTGGGGAGAAATGAGTTACTCTTCAAGAGAACTTAAAGAGAGACTAGAAGGAACAGAAGGATTAAAAAAAAAAAAAAAAAGCTGAGCTCATCATCCACAGAAGACAAATTTTCATTCCATGATGATTGGATTATATGGCAATACCCAGTTAATCAGAATCCTAGAAACTGAATCCACCCATCTCCAGCAACTCTGGCCAAAGGGAAATCGGCTATAATTGGTGAAGTGTGTAGTGACAAAAGGTCACACGTCTGGCAGTATGACATCCTTTAGTTAGCTTGAGATGGGAGTCTAAGTATCACGGTGAATTAAACTCCAAGTTATAAAAACCTCCACCTTTCACATTCTGACTCACTTTAAACAATTATTTGGTCACCAGCTCTGAAAAGATGACATTTCATTAAGCAGGAGAAACTTAAAATGCGAAGCAAGATGGATGAGCCCAGGAAAGAGCCTTAAGACATTTACAATGCAGAGATGTGTTTAGCTATTGTTGCTGTCATCAAGCATAGAATCCCACACAACACAGACAGAGACAGGAGGAGCTCAGCTGTAGCCTTGGCCAACTTAATTCTGGGCTTTCTCTATCTGGCCCAGGTGCTGAAACAGCTTGAGAAATGGAAGCATTTTTAATAAATGTAATATATGACTGCATAGATAAGGATATCATAACAAAACTGTTGTTATTTGAAATAGTTTAGCACTTTATATTCATTATAGTTTGATTAGTATTTCTAATTATTTTTTTTCTTTTCTTTTCTTTTCTTTTTTTTTTTCACATTCCCTATCCCATTCCTCCTCTGCTCCGCATGTTGCTGTCTGTACCACAGCAATTTTCAAGATTAGGCCCTGAGGTGTCAATTCCTTTCTGCTAGTAGATTCCCCAACTAACTAGTTAATCTCCTGCTCTCTCATTACTTTCTCCCTTAATGACGATAGGTAGTAACATTCCCCGGAGACGATCCTACCAGCATTTATATTTCTTCCAAATTAGAAGAGTAGGCATCTCTCCAGATCATAAAGAATACATTTATTTTAAGGCACAGTGGAGAGAACACACACAAATTAAAGTTTGCTTAATGAAAGCCTGAGTCGTTTGCAGAAATTGTAGCTCATGCAGCTTCGTGCCATCTCCAGTCTTTCGAGCCTAGTGCTCTGGTCCTATATTCTCATAATCTAGCCCTTAGGCATCAGGTTACAAAACAACCTGGGAGCTCAGGACCAGAGAAAATTCAAGATGCATTTGATCTCTAGCTGTAAGTTTCTGTACCTCTCTCCCATGCTCTGCCTTGAGCGTGCTTTCTCTTGGCTTATCCATCTCCCTCTCTGTGAGGCCATTCTTTTGTTGTTTTAATCCCTGCAGCACTGTCATTTGGCCCTCCTCCTGTCTTTAAGTTCCTGAGTGTTTTTCTGTGTCCTTTGGTCAGAAGCTTTGAGATCAGTGACTCTGGTCAAGTCATTTCCAAGGATTATGAAGCCCCTAGTTTGGATTCATTATGGACATTGCTAAATGCATTCCCCCGAGCACCAAGTGTTTGGCCCTTCTATTCCAATAGGGGACCGTGGAGACTCATCTCCTTATGTGTCAAGTGCCATGTGACTCCTTACATAAGTGAGTTCAATCATTTTTCTTATCAATCCTGTGAAGTCCATGTCACGGAAAAGGAGAATCATTGTACACTGAGAGAGGAAGAGACTTACTAGTTTCAGAATTAGAATTCACCTTCCAAAATGTGCTGCCTTTCTTAGTCTGATCCATATGCTTATCTGTGGATGTTTATAAACCTTCTGTTGGAGCCTCTAAGGGTTAAATGGCTCATTCAGGCATTTGAGAGAGAAGCCAGGGATTATTAGATTTATCATTCAATTGAGGAGACATCAGTGTATTTCGAGTATAGGGAGTATTGATTACTAGAAAAGCTAGAGCTTTAAAAGGTCCAGTCAGGGGATGCAATGGTTTGGCAGTGGAGTAGAACATCTATTAGTTGTGTTAGGGTCCTTTGACTTCAAGCAAGAGAAACAGATTCCTCCTGCCTCAAGTTAAAAAAAGAAAAGGTACTGGAAGAATAGGTGGTAGCTCTCAAAATTGAAGAAATGCATAATGATGCCAAACAGAATCAAGAAGGGTAGGGGCCAAGGCAGCCCTGGGAATCCAGGTAAGATTGTCTTGTCAGGATAATTTAGCTCCAACTGTTTTTTCCATCTACTAATGATTCCAAGTTTCAGGAGAGAGACCAGCTGAAGCATCATGACTGATAGTCCTACCAACAAACGTAATGGAGAAGCACTTGGAGAATATCCAACCAGTTATCCCCTTTTCCTTCCAGGTAATTAACCTCCAGTAGTTTTCCATTTTATGCAGCCCTAGGGCCACAGCCCACTCTAGAAGATTCCTTCTCTACTACCGCCCAGATAAGCAAACTCTTTTCTACCTCTGTTAACCCATGGAAGTTTTTCCTTCCATCCACTCTTCTACCTTCCAAACTGGATGAGGCCCAATTTCTAACCAAGTATTGGCCACAACAATTTTAAAAAATATATGAATCGATCTTTGTACTCTTTCTGAGTTAGTGTCACCATGACTGCATCAGAGGAAGTGGCCAAGGGAGGAATGCAAGTTTAGAAAGTACCTGCTGAGCACCCAGGATATGGGAGCCTCTATTCCCAGTGGACTAAGGTATTTCCCCCTTTACCCTCCTCCCTTACCTCCTCATTCTCACCTTTCATCCCAGGTAGGATCTTAGCACGTTAGTCCCTGCAGACAAACACTGATCTGACCTAGTCTTCTGATCACTCTGATTTCTCTGCAAAGAAATATTGCCTGAGTCTGATTACCTCACACTCATAGAAAAAAAAAGATAATTAATCTTTTTTAAAAATCATATTTACATTAAATGCACTATTGAGTGACACATGGCCTTCTTCTTTTCTTCGATTCTTTTTCTCTCATGGCTTCTTCATTCCTACGGGAGTGTTTTCTTCAATTTCCTTCTTTCATGTGTTCTCCATGTCCTCTGTATCCTCTCTCCTTCTTTCTTTCCTTCTTTATTCTTTTGGAGTCTCTGCCTTTTTCTCCTCCGCTATTCAGAGAAAAACTAAACTACAGAAAGCCACTCACTGTCTGAAGCTAGTGAAATCAGCTCTCCCACAAAGGGTCAGACTTTCCTCCTTCACTTGACTCCACACCCTTTCAAGGCTCCAGTGGACCAGCCATCTGCAGATTTCCACCCTTATAGCTGGCCTCGTCACTGAACCAATTTCTTCATATGTCACCAGGGAAATAAAACCTACAGTGAAAATGATAGTATTGGTTTTCTGTTTCACTTCACTGGTAATAAGATCACAGACCTTCTTCTCACAGAAAGAGCCCTGGCATGTTTGGACCACAAACAACATTGGAGAAAGGAAAGCCACACCACCCTTTCCTGGAACAACAAAAACCACAGACCAGTTTGAACCTGAGCTCATTCTAGATATTCCTAGGCTCAGAATAATTTGTATCAGGAGGTAGAGGCAGAAAGGAAGATAAAAATCTACTGAACGTGTTCTTCAAAACCCAGGAGACTCCCTGAAGTGATCTTCGACAGGAGAAACTCCCAAGTGGGAGGAGAGGAACTGTTTAAACCCCTTAAACAATGTATTAAGATGGGAGTCAACGTAATCTCAGGAAACAAACTGAGGGTTGCTGGAGGGGAGAGGGTGGGAGGGATGGGCTGGCTGGGTGATGGACATTGGGAGGGTATGTGCTATGGTGAGTGCTGTGAATTGTGTAAGACTGATGAATCACAGACCTGTACCCCTGAAACACATAATACATTATATGTTAATTGAAAAAAAATAAGGTAAAGGAAAAAAAAAGATGGGAGTCAATATGGAACATAAGTGAAATTGATACATGCAGATAGAAAAGGAATGTTTGGAAATCAGTTCACACCACTAACTTGTTATGTGATCTGGACCTTGTCACTTAACCCTGCTGGACCTCATTTTCACTGTTAATAAAAATGAAGAAGAAAATGTTGCGATTGCTGATTTCTAACATTTATAGCTCCAAAATTCTATCACTCTAATCAAGACTGGAAGATTGTGGCTAAAGCTAAAGCTATTTAGAGAGGTTCTCCCTATAACCCACTTGAGGACTGATAGGTAATTATCAAAATGAAACCTCAGTGATTGTCTTGCTCCTTCTCAGAATTTTCTGGCTTCTCTATGATTCAAAGAGTTAATGCACTTGGGCTTATAGGTGACTCGTTGATTCTTGCTTTCCCCTTTCGTACCTTGAAATCCAATCAAGACACTGAAGAAAGAGCTAGTTAGACAATTGTAGGCATCAAAAAGAACAGGTAGAATAGCATGTATCAGTGGTCCCAGGTGGAGACTCCCAGGAGCACTCTTTGCACAGGACACAGTGGGCCTGCTGGAAAAAGAGAATAACAAAGAATGTGTTGCATAAACAATGAATTCTGGAACACTGAAAAGAAATTAAAAAAAAAAATCCAAAAATAAATAAATAAATAAATACTGACAAAATATCCAGCCTCAGGAACAAGATGAAAGTTAGAGCCAACCTTCCCCTCTTAGTAGGAACACTTTCTAAGAATGAGTTGAGCTCCTAGGGTGGTTATTTGCCTATTTGCTCTCAGATTCGTTCCCTGACTTTCTCCAGCGAAATGGATTTCCCAGGCTCCCTTGCCAAGTGTCTTCTCACCAGGCTCAGCTCATGGAAGATACCAAGAGGAGACTGGAGAATAGGAGGAAGAAAGAAGACGGGATTTCTCCCCCATCTGCTTCCGGGTTGGGGCACAGCCTCATCAAGGACTGGGACTGTTCAGTGATCCATGCTCCCATGGCAGGTCTGCCTCTTGGGCTTTCCCAGTGCTACTTACTCCCCTAGGAATGGTTGCAGGTTGCTAATGTTGCTAACCTCTTGAGTTGTCTCACTCTCTCCACATTGAATTTCAGCTCTTCTAGCACTTTTGATATGTGCTCCCCCATATTATAGTTCTTCTGTTGGACTGATTGACCTGGCTTTCTCATCCTCACTATACCCTAGTACAGATACTTGATTCTTTAAAGATACTTTGGGTACAACTCAAATACTGCAGTTCCAGGGACATTGTCTCAAAAAGCTCTCCCCACCTTAGTAAGAGAAAGATGGTCCATTCAGTGGCTCAGTGGTGATAAAGTCAACACTGACAGTGACAAGGACATGTGGGCCAGTGTTGGTGCCTTCCATAAGTGACACACCAAGCCCACCTGGTGGAACAGAGAAATCTCATTAGTGACTTTGTTGCAAGAGAACTTTAAAGTCTGCCTCTCACTGCATGTGACCTGGACAAATCTAGCTGGGAAGCGGAAGGAATTTGAGAGGCTCTGTAAGTCCAGAAACAAATATTATCATTACCACTGCAATTATTCCCCAAATCCTTGGTTGTTCTCACTCACAGTTCTGTTTCCTAGGGGAAGAAGAATGTAAACAATAATTTGCACAGTGCTTTTAAGCTTTGATATCATTTAATACATCTTAGTTGAAGAATTTTGATATTCTAAAAACTACAACCTTATTATATTACTAATGTGCTTATGTTACAATATTTATTAGTAACATAGATTAAACCAAAATCCAAGTTTTCTGACCCCAATTGCTGGGCATTAGGAAAAGCATATGGCCAGTGGCAGTGAGAGCTGCCTATTGATAGGTTGCCAAGCACATACACAGAGAAGGCAGGGCTACTGGGAGCAAAGCTCCATCAATACATGTGTGTGTACTGTAACAACTACCGTACTAAATGTGTACTTAGATATTTATATCTCTATATAGACTATGACCTAGGAAACAGGACCAAGTAAGAGTCCACTCTAACTCCCGTGTCTATTAGACCTTATGGTCTAGTGAGTGCCCCCAAAACCTTTTGTTGGTTGAACAGGTGAATGAAGACAAAACAAGCCACCAACCAGGCCACAACAAATATTGATGGAATTGGAAATCAGGATCTGATAATAGTGTCAATCCTATAAGAGAATTATGTAGAAATACGTGGCTTCCGATGTATCTTAAGATGTAGAAAGTGTCTTAGGATCCCACTTAATATTTTCCCATAGAACTAGAATTCAACCCTATGAGATCCATTCCTTTTGTCTTTGAGAGTCTATATGGCAAAGTAAATTATCTCTGAGACTAGAATAATGATGAACTTGATTTAAAAAAAAATTAAAAAAGAAAAGAGAGTGGATCTCTGAGCAGTTCTACTTCTGGTTGTTTGCCCTGTAGATACACATGCACACATGTGAAATGATATATGTACATGGATTGAGCAACAATTTCTTAACAGCAAAGAGTTGGAAGCACTCCAAGTGTCCATCTATCGGGAGTTGTAAGCCAACTGCAAGGATTTCTATGCATTTATAAAACAAGAGACTTAAAGCAAGATTCTTAAAGCAAAAATCAAGAAGCTCTTTATTTATTGAAATAGAATCATCTCTGGGGTATATTGTGAAGGGAAAAAAGCAAGATGAACACTGTATATAATGTAATTCTGTGGAAGAAAAGGAAGTAATAAAAATGAATATTCTTATCTGCTTTGTTTACATAAAACAGCCCTAGACGAATACTAAAGAAACCAATACGAAAGCTTACTGGCAGGAAACAGGAGTGGAGGGAATGATCTAAATGGGACCTGGGGAAAACAAAATTTCTGGGACATCATGGGAGCAAGACTTCTTAATGTACATCTACAGAAATTGTTCTGGTTTTTGAAAATTGGAATGTATTAACTAATCCAAATTTTAATTTAATGTAATTTAATTTAAAGAGAAGACCCCAGAAAGGAAACAGGAAGACACCAAGGACACCACAAATGGAAAACACCAAGGACTTTAGACACCAAGACACCAAGCACTCTCAGACTCCTTCCTTCCTCAGTCCTCCAAAAATATTTGATAACCACTGAGCCCTATAGGCGTTCCACCCTTGCCTGACCATAGCATTTGCTAAATCTGCCTGGCGCTGGAATTACTGCACCCACTTCAACTACTACTGGGTCTTTTTCAGTCACTAGATTTTTAATCCCTAGAGAGCAGAGTCCATGACCGACTCCTTTTTTTTCAATTTTGTGGTTTCAGGCATATAAAAGTTCTTTTAAAATAAATAAATCTCTGTTAAATGGAATTGAATTTTTCCTACTGCCAGATCTAATTCTGCCTTCAAAATTCTGAGCATGAGCCAGAGATTTCTCCTTCCTTCTCCTCAAAAAGCATTTTTAGAATTCATTTAGTAAGGGCACACTTGCTGGTTTCAGAATTGGCTTTCACAGTTCCCAAAAGTGAAAGGGGAGCTCTTTCCACTCACTTTCAAGCAGTGGTGGTAAGGGGCTGGGGCAGCCATCTTGGATAAAAGGGTGAGTGAATCATAGACCTTTGCAAGGCACGTACTTGCTCTTGACTCTGGAAGTGAGAGTGTTGAATTAGCTGTAGACAACCCCATTAGTGCATACGGAAAGCCCAAGACTCACAAAGTCCAAAAGGATGATGTAATTCAGGTTTTGCCCAGAGAGCTATCCTATCTCTCCAGTGAGTGGGCATAGGAATCCAGGGACTGGGTTTGTTTTTTCACACATGTGTTCATTGACTATCTACCACATTCCAGGTAGGATGTCAAGCATTGCGGTTTTAGCAATGAATACTACAAATCATGCCTAAAATCAGGTAGGCAGTTGTAGTAGCATTACCAACAATTAATCTATTCATATTCCCAAACAGTACCTGAATCCACAGAAACCAAAACCCAGACACCCCCTCAGGATATGAGTTAGTTAGTAGGAGCTGGGTGGTGCATTGGGCCCCCAGATAAATGGTCTAATACTCAGGCCAGGATTCCAAACAGAAACCCTGTCATTGGAGCTGTTTCAAAAAATTGAAGCAGAAGGAAAACTTCCAGACTCTTTTTATGAAGCCAGCATTACCCTGATCCCCAAACCAGGCAAAGACCACACCAAAAAGGAGAATTTCAGACCAATATCACTGATGAATATGGATGCTAAGATTCTCAACAAGATCCTAGCAAACAGGATCCAACAGTACATTAAAAAGATCATCCACCATGACCAGGTGGGATTCATCC
>PISX010020732.1:0-35120 GCA_004024625.1 Mellivora capensis | reverse complement strand
CAATCAAGAAATGGGCAGAGGACATGAACAGACATTTCTGCAAAGAAGACATCCAGATGGCCAACAGACACATGAAAAAGTGCTCCACATCACTCGGCATCAGGGAAATACAAAATAAAACCACAATGAGATATCACCTCACACCAGTCAGAATGGCTAAAATTAACAAGTCAGGAAATGACAGATGCTGGCGAGGATGCGGAGAAAGGGGAACTCTCCTACATTGTTGGTGGGAATGCAAGCTGGTGCAACTGCTCTGGAAAACAGCGTGGAGGTTCCTCAAAAAGTTGAAAATAGAACTACCCTATGACCCAGCAATTGCACTACTGGGTATTTACCCTAAAGATACAAACGTAGTGATCCGAAGGGGCACATTCACCCGAATATTTATAGCAGCAATGTCCACAATAGCCAAACTATGGAAAGAATCTAGATGTCCATCAACAGATGAATGGATAAAGAAGAAGTGGTATATATACACAATGGAATACTATGCAGCCATCAAAAGATATGAAATCTTGTCATTTGCGACAACTTGGATGGAACTAGAGTGTATCATTCTTAGTGAAATAAGTCAATCAGAGAAAGACAACTATCATATGATCTCCCTGATATGAGGAAGTGGAGATGCAACATGGGTGGTTTTGGGGAGTAGGAAAAGAATAAAAGAAACAAGGTGGGATGGGGAGAGAGACAAACCATAAGTGAGTCTTAATCTCACAAAACAAAGTGGGGGTTGCTGTGGTGAGGGGGGTCGGGAGAGGGGGTTGAGGTAATGGACATTGGGGAGGGTATGTGCTATGGTAAGTGCTGTGAGGTATGTAAACCTGGGGATTCACAGACCTGTACCCCTGGGGATAAAAATACATTATATGTTTAAAAAAAAAAAAAAAAACTAAGTTAAGTTTTTCAGTGTTTCTTTCCAGGGTAAATTTTAAAGGGAAAATAAATAAACAAGTATTTCTGAAAAGTTGTAGGATTAAGGTCACAGAGTAAGATATCAGCTTTATGTACATATAAGGGACATTTGTGACAGTTCAAATGAATGGTGGTTTCTTTCATCATTTTTATTAGTGTGTGATGGCACCTACTTAGAGAGGGACAGTTTTTAATAAACTTTCATTTTCAGACACAAATTTTCATATATGCCCTAAAAGTCTCATAAAGCAAAATTGCCTCCAAGTTGTCCCATAGTCTTTGTTGCACTGTGGGGGAATCTTAAGGTTTTTTATTAGAAAAAAATATTGGTCTTATTTGTTGGCAACTTCACAATGCACTTTGTGTATATTTAGTCACTACTTTTCAATATGTAGGATTATTTGGTATATAATTCATATTTCCTTTCTCTCTAGGTCTACTTTTAAAAGCATATTTTTCTTTGTGTAAGCAAAATCGTAGAACTTGTAGTTTAATGTCTTGTTAGAGTTTTTACTTTTGGAGTAGGTAAATTTCAAGACATGTTAAAGTTTCTTAGGAAATTATTTCATTAAAAGATTTACTATATTTAATCTATATGCTTTATATAGCATATCTCTGTGGTTTATTATATCACATATATATGCTTCATTAAAATTAAACTTCATTATTGAAGCTCTAGTTCAACAATTATTGTTACATTATGAAATAATCCCTTAGCAATGTTTCTATAAAAAATCTCTCTAATTAAAATGATGTAGATCTTATCTTAAAATATTTGCATTATTAATTTGTTTCAGGTTTTACTGGCAGTATAAATGCATGTCTTTACATATAATTCTCTTTCTGAATGTTTCTCATATTATTGTTAAAAACAGAAATAAACGGAGACCAGCCTTGAAAATTTCCTGAGCAGAAAAATAGCTTAATCATACAAACAAAGCTTAATTTAGCTTATTTTGTAAGGTTAACTTGACTTGGATCATTTCTTGCCTGTGCCTCTGGAAATAATCAAAACTTGACCTGTTTCTCAAGGTTGAGATGAGGTAGCCACTGAAAACTGTAATATTGTAGCCAATCACTGTGAAAGGGAAAGTCACTGCTTTCTCACTACATCAGCTGCTTTATAACAATGTACCCCTGAGCCTCATTCCATGCTCTGGCTTGAGTGTTCCTGGTTTGCAAACTATCTGTCCTTTTGGGTTTTACCTCGGCTATTTTGAACCTTTGACACTATATGATTCAATGTCTTCCCAGTTTTGCTTTGTCTACCTGTATGTTCTGAATTTGTTTTTCAATTGAAGTTACCAACATATTCTAATATAATTTATTAAAAAGTGATAGAATTTTTTTTGTCCTACTGAATATATGTGAGAGATAAATCTTGAATAAACTAAAATAATTCACAGATGAAAAGAAAAAAAGACTATAGAATTAAATAGATAAATGATACAAGCAACAATATAATGCATTGTTTACATGATTTATGTATGGCATTTGAAGAAAAATTATTATTTTGCAAACATAATCGATCATGTAAAGGTTATCCATTTTGTTTTTTACCCTCTATCTGAAACAGTGATGAAGTGTTACTTATTCTTTTGTCACCTAAAATACCAGACTTTAAAGTGTATCAGTCCACTACTAACTGTTCTACGGCAAAAAGATAAGAAAAATGGCCCCGTCTTTTTATTTCTCTCAAAACTAGTTAAACAGAAGATCCACATTTTGTACACAAAGTATTTCGATACTGTGTTTACAAAGATACTTTTCATTACATACTGATCTAATCTTAGTTAAAATTTTAATAGTCAGTTTTAATCTTATAGTTAGTTTTGAGAAAGTTGAGTATATAAAAATCACAATGACTTACCAAAGTTTCCCCTGAGAGTATTATGTCAGTCTGATTAGTTTCTTTTCATTTAAACCACCTTTTATAGACAATAAGGTTAATTGTGCCGCTTCAAACTTACTTTCCTATTATAGAGTTCTTCTGAGGAGGAAGGAATAGAAAATAGGAAATAGTGTTTTTCTAACTATTTTTTCTTACTTTTAGATATATCTTGATATATTATAAACCATTTGAATTCATTTTCTTGTAGGTTCCAAATACAAGTCCTTGTATGTTATAAAAGTAATAGGAAGAAGACATCAAATGAGAATACAAACACTGACACCCCTTTGTGTAGCCCTCATGCCTATGCTAATAGGTAAAGATACCAACACCTCGGGCAGTGGGAACTGGGGATTTGGTAATGAGATAGAGATTTGAAACCCAGTCTGCCATTTACTGGCTTTGCTGCTTTGTTCATGTCGGAGCACTTCTCTGAGCTTGTTTCCTTAATCCTAAATGGAAGTAGTGATACTGTGTTACTGCATTGTTACCGCAGCCTGAGATGATGTATGCACTGCGCACGAGCCGTGATGCGCGTGACTGAGAAATATCGTAGTCATCAACCCCATCGAACCCATTTCCTCCTTTCAGTCTTAGGACAAATTTGGTGCTAGTGTTCCTATTGACAAGGGATGAGGCTGAAGATTTATCTTGAATGAAAACACCGTAATAGAGTAAAAATTAAATCATCAGTATAATACCTTTTAAGCCTAAGCCTTGTTATGATAATAGGTAGAACAGTTTTATGCAACCTGGATAAAACTCCATACAATCTATCCTCCTTGTCTGCGATCAGTTTATTTCGGGGAAGATGAAAACACTTTTTCAAGGAAACTTTGCCTTTACAAGAAAATGTTCTGCCTTTGTGGAAACTCGGGAAAACATCATAAGCACATCCAAGTCCTACTTTATTTCAGGGAATATATGTGAAGAGAATGCAAATTCTGAACAGACTTGGATACCCGAGATAGACATGCATATGCTTCCCTCCTGTGATGAACACTGGGATCTAGAATAAATTTGTTTTGGGTGAACACAAGATTTGCTAGGAAGAGCTGCAAAAGTGCCTGTTTCATCCTAATTGATTGTTGCCGCTTTTTGTTTTTTTTTTTTCTTTCGACTGGAATTAGAATAGGTTAAGCCATTCAAGGGAGTTTTGGGGGCAGATGGAAATGTTTTGGAAGTGGATAGAGGTTGTGGTTGCACATCATTTTGAATACACGAAAAGCCACTGAATAGTTCACTTTTCCCTCTCCCTTTGCTCCTTCCCTGTCCACTCCACTCCACTGTTTAGAAAACTAAAATTATTCTGTGCCATTCTCTGTGCACATATCAGGGAGCAGACAATGAGGATTTTTCACTATTGATAGTATTAAAATTCCATGAACAAGAGGGATGCCTGGGTGGCTCAGTGGGTTAAGCCTCTGCCTTCAGCTCAGGTCATGATCTCAGGGTCCTGGGATCGAGCCCTGCATCTGGCTCCCTGCTCAGGGGGGAGTCTGCTTCTCCCTCTCCCCCTCCCCCTGCTTATGCTCTCTCTTGCTTTCTCTGTCTCTTAAAAAAGGAAAAAAAAAAAAAGAAAAATTCCATGAACAAGAGAATTCTTGAAAGGTTTTTTTTACATTGTTGTTATTGAGGTGAAACTGACATAACTATAACCATTTTAAAGTGAACCATTCAGTGGCTTCTCACATACTCAAAATGGTGGGCAACCACAACCTCGCCCTTTGCCCCTTCCTCGCACGTGCTCTCCCTCTCCTTCTCTCTCAAAATAAATGAATAAAATCTTAAAAAAAAAAAAAGGTGTCTCTAACAATGATACTCAGACTTTGGAGTAGTAGTGCAAAGCACCAGGGGTCAATCAAATGCTAACCCTGATATTTCTTGAAACATCACCATAAACCAAGGAAATATTGTAAAAAATAGTGTAAGATTTGTCTGTCATGACACTTGGTATTATTGGGAAATTTATGAACTGGCTAATCAAAATTACTTAAACTGCATGGTTTTTACTCTTTTGGAAACATTTACTAAACTTTTCAGTATCTATAAAACTGGAAATTAGTTTTCACACAATATTGATGACCATTTTTTTTTTTTAAGATTTATTTATTTATTTGACGGGCAGAGATCACAAGTAGGCAGAGTGGCAGCCAGAGAGAGAGAGAGGAAGACAAGCAGGCTCCCCTCGGAGCATAGAGCCGGATGCGGGGCTTGATCCCAGGACCCCAGGATCATGACCTGAGCCAAAGGCGGAGGCTTTAACCCACTGAGCCACCCAGGTGCCCCTGATGATAATTTAAAAAAAATAATAAATTTTAGTCTTTTGGTTCCTTGAAGTCTTGTGCATATCAGACCTTCGTAGTTCACAGCAAATGTATAGCCCAGCCATAATGATCAGATCCTACAAATCCATGGCTTTGATTTAAAATTAACTATGCTTTGGACCTGGTAATACAGAAACTTGTCAGTAGACAATTATCAGAATCCCAAAAAAAGGACATGGGACTGTGGTTTAGATGTGATATTGAAAGTGTACAAGTTAGAACAGGCTAAGAGAAGTGAGATGACACCTTTTAGCTTCAAAGTAGGAAGTCTGTACTTTGTTTCCCATCAGATTTCTTATATAGAGACATCTCTAAAGGCGAAAAGAATTTATAGGAGCCAGGTAGCTGGAAAAAAAAAATCATGTACTCTAGTTTAACACTTTGGCTATTCAACATCCTCATATGCCCTTATTTCCAAACTTACACTTTCACAAAAAAAAATTGTTTAGGTCATTATAATATAATTATACCTTCAATAATAATAGGAAATGTCAAAACGCCTGAAGGAAAATAGTTTTTTTCAATTCTAAACTAAGCTTTTTTATAAGTATTTAGGTCCTGGATGGCAGAATTTGTTGTCTTGGTTACTTCTATTTTCCTCTTATCAGAATCTGGAATACATATTTTTTTCTGTCTGAAATGCTTAGGCCATAGTCCTCAGGAGGAAAATGCTGGAACAGGGGAGAGAAAGAATTTGGTCAGGAGATGGAGATTGGCCATTAGCAGAACCTCCAACTCCACCAAGAAGAAAACAGAAGTGTAAAAGATGGAAATCTCTGCCAATCCATCCAAAAGCCACACAAGGACCAATGGTAAAAGTTTGGGGGGAAATCTGAAGGAATTTGGCCTGATATTTTTTAGTTCAACTGCCAATGTATAGAATTCACAAGCAATAGCAAATCTAAAGAAATAGAAAGTCAATTAGTAATTGCCAGGGACTCGGTGGGAAAGGGGTATTCACTGTAAAGGGGAACAATGGATCTCAGTGGGTTGAAGGAAATATTCTCAAACTGGATGGTAGTGATGGGTGCATACCTCAGTAAATTTTATACAGATCATTGAATTGTACACTTTAAAAGGGTGGATTTTAGGATACATAATTTATACCGTGATAAAACTGTTAAAAAAAATCATGGCAATTGAGGGCAGTATGATTTTAATCACTCCTCACCCTCCTGACCAAGGCTGCTGAAAGCAAATTCTGACAGCTGGATTTCCTCTAACAGTCACCTTTTAAGTGGTCTCCTGGAAATATCTAGCAAATTAGTTAGAAGGGGATCTAAAAAAGAATTATGCTAAAACATCCCACAATTAAATATTCCCGTCACATTTGTGATTCTTAAACTGGAAACCTAAGAAAGTCTTGAGTCTTGTGTAATTTCCAGATGTGAGCCCCAGAGGTTTTCGAGATCTACAGAAAATTTGTTACTTTCTTTTCTCTCCTGTGAATGGTTTTGCTCGCATGGTGCATAAAATACAAATAATGAAGATTTCTGAAGTCATATTGGAATGCATATTGGCTGTTTTTCTCTGCCATTATTCATCCTCATGGTTTCACTGGACTAGGAGGGGGATACTGGAATCCTGGGATCATACAGTGGAACTTTTAGTCACAGGACACTTACAGGGTAAAGCTGAATGACAGTAAGACTATCAATTCTTTGTAGCTTCTGACCAGGTCGATGACCCGCACCCTTGGCTCAGCGCTGACTGGCTCATGTTTCATCAATACAATCTGATTTCCCTGGCATCAGCTTGCCCTCGGAGGGACCACTGGGTATTACCAGGCAAAGGACCACTGCCTTTTCACTCTGGGCCACCAAACCAGACCCCGGCAGAGGCTACCTCATCATTTCCACCCTCCAAGGGGTTGGAGGAAGGATTTGGAAGCTCTCTAACCAAGTGTTATCAAATGGGATGCCTTGTGTCATGATTGATGAAGCAGTCTTGACCATCCCAGTTTGCAGTCATCTCCCATTCATGTACGGCACCCGGTTAAAGCCCTAGGTTCCCGAGAGAGGTGGCTAGCCTGAAGACTTCGTCCTGTGATAGATCACTGGATACAACTCAGAAACAGCCAAATAGAAGAGCTGCGCAGGACAAGGGATAGGAAAAGGGCATTTAGCCTCCACGGCTCTCCAGGCCAGCCACTTTCCCCATACCTCCACATGTTCACCCTCCCAGAAGCCTTGAAGGAAAATAGTCTTGCCAGCTATTTTAACCAGATAAAGGTCAATGAATCTCAAATAGGCTAAATGCAAAAAGAACCATAACGAGGCGCATTATAGAGAAACTAGTGAAAGACAAAGACAAAAAAGAAAGTCTTGAAATCTTTAAAAGATAACTGGTGATCATAGAATTAGGATTCTTTGCAAAGTATTGCCATAACTTGCCAAAGGCCCATCCTCTAATACTTTTACCACTTTCAGCTCAAACTACTTTTAAAAGCAAAATCTCCCAAATTCTTTTTTTTTTTTTTAATTTTATTTATTTATTTGTCAGAGAGAGCGCCAGAGAGCGAGCACAGGCAGAGTGGCAGGCAGAGGCAGAGAGAGAAGCAGGCTCTCTGCCAAGTAAGGAGCCCCATGTGGGACTCGATCCCAGGAAGCTGGGATCATGACCTGAGCCGAAGGCAGCCGCTTAACCAACTGAGCCACCCAGGTGTCCCAAAATCTCCCAAATTCTAACCACTGTTCTGTTGACTTTCTCTTTGGCAGTGATTCCTGCTGACAATATTCAAATTAATTATAGATTTTAGCTTTAATTGACAGAAATTAAATCTGCCAAATAAAACAAGAAGGGAATTTATGAGAAAAATTAATTGTAGCCAAAGGGTTAAGCAAGGGAAGAAAATGGGCTTCAATAAATGAAGGGAAGAAGCAAGGGAAGAAAATGGGTTTCAGTAAATGAAGGGACTGAAATAAATTTCAGTCAAAATCCCACGTAAGAGGGACGCCTGGGTGGCTCAGTTGGTTGGGCGGCTGCCTTCGGCTCAGGTCATGATCCCAGCGTCCTGGGATTGAGTCCCACATTGGGCTCCTTGCTTGGCAGGGAGCCTGCTTCTCCCTCTGCCTCTGGCTGCCACTCTGTCTCTGCCTGTGCTCGCTCTTTCTTCCTCTCTCTCTGACAAATAAATAAATTTTTAAAAAATTTAAAAAAAATTCCCACAGAAGATGTGTGGTAAGTAAAACACTTCCAAAGTTAGCACCATTGACACCGTATTACTGGCACTATATGCCCAACTGGTACAGTTTCCCCTGGAAATGATGTTCTATGGCTGTGGTCCTCAAAGCACACTCCCCACTGTGTGTGTTCTTTTCATTTAGGAGACTTTATAATATCATTTGTTAATAACATCCAGAGCTATGAAAATGTTATACATCCATACAATTAAAAGCTTTGCTGATACATAAACAAATAGACACATCAAGAGGAAGCTTACAGTGTCAACATATTTTAGCCATGGATCAAGAGCAGGACAAGCTTTACAAATTAGATTCTTCCTCATCTCTCATCCATCAGAAAATAAGTACCATAAACTATTAATCAATTGTCAGAGGTCATCAAAATGATCATACATAATATCAACTTATCAATTATTGCTGCCTGCAATGATTATTGGGCGCTCATGAGCCAAATATAAAATTGAAAACAAAATATATAATGCAAAATTAGTAGGAAGGAAAAATAAAATAAGGAAAACATAACACAAAACAGAGGCTCATAGGGGAAGGGAGGGAAAAGTAAAACAAGACGAAATCAGAGAGGCGGCAAACCACAAGAGGCTCTAATCTACAGGAAAAAAACTGAGGGTTGCTGGAGGGGTGGTTGGTGGGTGATTGGAGTAAATGGTTGATGAGCATTAAGGAGGACACAGGATGTAATGAGCACTGGGTGTTATATGCAATGGATGAAACACTGAACTTTACAGCTGAAACTGATGATACACTATATGTTAACTAATTGAATTTAAATAAAGTAAGTTTAAAAAGAGAGAAAACATAGAAAAATTCTGTTAATACTTTGGATTTTCTGTGACCCAATAGGAGTCAACTGGACTTAATCTGTTTATGAGGTGTGCTTCACTTATAATGAAATTTGCCTCGTTGTGTTAGGTGATTCAACGGACACATTGGGAAACCTTTTAAACTCTTAAAAGATAAGTTTAATAAAAATTAAAATCATAATTCTTACACAAATATACAAATGAACCTACATTAAATATTTTATTTAATTATAATGAAGGAGTAAAGCAAATATTTTAAGGAGAATTCAAGGAGACACACAAAACTGAAATATTTAAATAAATATGAAAATGGACATAGAATTGGATTGTTCCAGTGAGGAGAGTAAGTCAGTTGAAACTCCATCGAAGGGATATAATTTACATAGAAAAGAATTTATAAGAAATAGTGGTTTTGCATCATTACCAGATATCTTAAGATTTACAGAATTATAAAATAGTTCCTATAAAAGAATCATATAAATTGGAATGGTATGTTATAGATAATGCATAATTTTCAGTAAAGCCTGCATTTTTAAATGAATTCCTTTAAAATATATGGTGATATTAGAGCACTGTATTTCCCTATAAAAATATTTGATTTTTCAGTGATTGTTATCTAGCTATAGAATTGTCTATAGACTTGTCTATAGAAATATCTTTCTTTGAACATTATTTTTCTGAAACAAAGAAGAATTGCCAAAAAGTCAACCAGAATAACTAAACAATTTCAGTTCTAACACAGTATGTTTAAATGCATTAAGATGAAATATTTTAATTTTTTTCTTTAGAATTTTTTTCATTATGAGCCTTTGTTTTTGCGTGAAAGCTGAAACTAAATTGCCTAATATATTTTGATTTTCTAAAAGCCTGAAAATAAATATTTTTGTAGGAAACAAATATATAGTCATGTTTTCTACAGCATAGAGAACTATCAGAGCTGAACAGCTTAATTAGTAACCTAAGCTCATGAAATGACAAACGTAACAGTTTTCTTCATCTTTGTATGCCTCTAAACTACCAGAAAAGGTCAAAATAAAAAATCAGGGGAGGAGAAATAATTGCCATACTAATTATATACTAATTTAAGTACGGTAGAAGTTTTTTCAATCTGGAAAACTTTCATAAGTATAATAAATTGCTATTTTATAGCTTTTGAGATTTACATAAATTTGTTTAATACTTAACCCAGATGCTTGACTTGCAAGAATTTTTTTTAAACAATTATTATGTAGTGTGTCTTTAGATTGGAAATAAAATTTACATCTTTAAATCTGGAGGGACTCTCATAACAGATACATATTTTTATTGTTTCCGATTAACATAATTTATTAAATGTTAAATTGTATCACCATGCTAGCTGAGTTTTGCCATAATGTATTCTTCTATTTCTAATTGTTTTATAATGGCATCCAGTAGAGGAACTCCTTCAAGTGTTAACAAAAATAATAGTTTCATCATCTCAAAACAAATAGTTGAAAAGGTATAATTTACCACATAAGGAGGCTTACTTCTAATCTGTTTTTTTCTAATCAGTAAAAAGAAAAAAAGAAAAACAATGGTAATTGGCCTTAAGTGGACATAAAACATTATGCATTGTAGAGATTTTTGGATTGGTGTTTTCTCTCACTGCTCTTGTACATTCCTCAGTCTGTTTCAGTTGTTAGTAAAAAAACAATCTGATTAGACCAACTTAACTCTGAGATGTGAGTATATGAGAGTGGTAAGCATCCATGGGTATTTATAATTTAAAGCTGAAAGGCTTCTTACATAAATTAAAGTCTCCAAATTGTTATTTCAGTCTCTGGCAAAGGTTTTAGGAGAAAATTTTCTATTGTTCTATAAATCCTCCTATTTAACCAAAAGTAAATTTGCATAGTAAAATTTGGATGCTATATACCTATTCTTCCACATTATGGTAGATAAAATAAGAGATTAATCAGATCAGAAAATAATATGATTGCTGTTTTATTTTTACATACATTGAAGGATTTGGACTAGGATTCTGACTAGAGTGTCAGGGTAACAAGTTACTCTAACTGCTCTGACATTTGTTAGCCACAAGCATTTGGTATGTCATTTGACAATGTTTCTTTATTGATAAAGTAAAATTACAACAATGGTACAGGAATCTTATGAAGATCAAATGATACCTTATGGTGTTTTTCAAGATTTCTTTAAATCAATTAGGTGTGGAACATTGTTTTTAAAAAATTATTGTATAAATTCCCAGAAATTAAGTAAATATTTTGCAGAAATGGCCCATTTCAGGGATTTGGAAATATTTTCTGTTAAAAGGCCAGATAGTAAATTATACTTTGCAGACCCTCTAGTTTGTCATGAGTGAGAGCAGCCATGACAATAAGAAATTGAGAATGTGGCTGTGTCCCAATAATGTTTTATTTATGGACACTGAAACTGGAATATCATAAAACTGTCATTTGTCATGGAATATTATTTTTTATAATTATCAAATTATGGTTATATAATGAAGTATTCTGAACATGGAAGTAACACAAAAAAGGCAATGACTTGAATTTTGGAGGCTCTTAACATTGCTCTTATTCAACTTCCCTCACTTTAGTCAGTGAAGAAACAATCTAACTCCATAACCCCTAGAGAACTTCTTACGGAATGATTTGAATGACGTAATACATCTCAAAGAGTCATGTAAGTTGTAAAACCTTGGACAATTAGTTATTGTTATTAAGTTATTATAAAAATATCAGCTTGGAAAGTTATAATATATTTTTTGTTATTAAAATAGTCTTTGAAATAATTCCATAAATTTAGAGACTATCTTAAATTCAGGACAATAAAATAGACAATGCTTCTGTTTACACCAATAAAGGTAACTAACCCAGTATAGTAATTACATTAATATTTACAGATTTTTAAATTGCTTCATGAGTTTAATGAGTAAAAACAGACTCATATCCAGCTTTGTATTTCAAAATAGGGTAATTGACTTTCAATAGGTAAAAAGAAAACTGTTATTTAAATTATATATGTAGCAATATATTCACATGCAATGGGACTGGCTTAATCTATGATGTCATTATAGTTCATCAAAATGACAAAACTATATTTGCATTTTGCAAAAATATAAGCACTTTGTAAGTAGAGGTAGAAGGAGCCGGATTTCTACCACTTTGAATTTTTTTCCTGCATATTGGCATATGACCCTTGGTGATCCACTGGACTACTTTTAGCTCTGGTAGTCCAGGCAAGTAGATAATGTCTAATATCTATTGTAATATAATTACTATTAGTGATGGCATGTGATATTTAGCATGAGAGATAGGAAGTGAATCTTAATTTAATGACAAACTGCAAACTGAATTTTCATTAATTAATTTTCTTAAAGCTCTGCCCTAATTCCAGGTATCTACCCAAGTTTCAAACATAAATGTTGACTCTCTATTTCTTCACTTTCCTTAATCTCTCAAATTCCTTTTGTTTTCCATTTAAAATTGTATTTTCACCTTTATAAGTTGATTTTTAGTTCAATTGAACTGAATCATCACATTCTCTCTTCCACAAATCAAATGTTTTATTTAGAACAAGAACTGAAAGTTAAATTCCATAAAGAGGTTAAGAATTGCATTAGTAAGGATATAACTGTGGTGGTTCTGAGAGTTCTAAAACCACACTGGCTCAATTAAAAAGCTCATTCCTAACTTACATAAAAATCTAGGCTGATATGGCAGGTCTGCTCTCCAGATAGAACAAAGCCACTTCTATCTTTCTGTCACTCCATCCTCATGATGTTCCTTTATTCAGCTGGTCCAAGATGGCTCAGCATAAAGCCACATTTATAACCTGGTAGTAAGGGGAGCAGAGAACTTGGGCAATCATGTGTTTTCTGAAAAAATTTATAAACTAGACATTGCATACACCCTTCCACCTTCTGCTCAGATTGACTAATATTTACTCATGTTATACACCAAATTTGAGAGGAGGCTGAATAGCTATAGACTTATTTTTGGTAACCAAATGCTTGCTCAACATTGAGTTATGTTACTATATGGTTAACCCAAACAAAATCTATGCTAAGTTAGATATTTCAACTGAAACTTTTTTTTTTTAAGATTTTATTTATATACTTGAGAAAGTGAGACAGAGATAATGAGAGAGAGCATGATCCAGGGGAGAGGGAGAAGCAGGTTCCCCACTGAGCAGGGAGCCCTATGCGGGACTCCAACCTAGGACCCTGGGATCATGACCTAAGCCAAAGGCAGATGCTTAACCAATTGAGCCACCCAGGTACACCCTCAACTGAGACTTTTAAAAATATATATATTTATTTATTTTCAGTGTAATAGGATTCATTGTTTATCCACCACACCCAGTGCTCCATGCAATACGTGCCCTCCGTAATACCCACCACCTGGCTCCCCCAACCTCCCGCCCCCTGCCCCTTCAAAGCCCTCAGATTGTTTTTCAGAGTCCATAGTCTCTCATGGTTCATCTCCCCTTCCAATTTCCCTCAACTCCCTTCTCCTCTCCATCTCCCCATGTCCTCCATGTTATTTGTTGACTTTTAAAACGTGATAGACAAACAAAAGATAGCTCACTATGCCTAAATGTTCATGCAGGTAACTAAGAGGCAATTATCCTAGCCCTTCACAATAAAACAAGGGAATAAAATATAAGACATGAAACATGTCTTTGGAACTCTTTGGAAATAACTGCACTATGAGCTCCGTTCCTTCTCTTTGAATAAAGCCAAGAAGGAGGGAATCTCTACTCTTTCTTCTATTGTTAGACTTACTGTAGATTAAAAAAAAATTAAAATTTGAAGAAAAGCTGCTTCATCCTCAGAGTAAAGAAAACTATCTTTAGAGGTATCTTCACTTGATTTCTCAGAAAGATTTAGAGACAACAGAGATTGGTACTTGCATTTGGTCAGTATAAAATTGTTTAAAAATATTTGAATATTTTAGGGATGCCTGAGTGGCTCAATTGGTTAGGAGTCTGCCTTCAGCTCAGGTCATGGTCTCAGGATCCTGGGACAAGCCCTATGTCAAGATCTCTGCTCAGTGGGGAGTCTGCTTCTCCCTCTCCCTCTGCCTGCTGCTCCCCCTGCTTGTGCTCTCTCTCTCTGTCAAATAAATAAATAAAATATAAAACTATAAACATATTTGAATATTTTAAAACATTTGAATATATTTGCATGAGACATATTTTATATGTTCAAATATGTACAATTATATCTTTTTGGTTGTGAGATTTGGGATGAGATCTTTGTATTTGTATTTTATTTACAAAATAAAGGAAAATACAAGAAGGTGTTAAACAGAAATTAAACTGCAGACATATAAAAGATGTTCTCTGAAACTCTATACAGTAACTCCTTTTTCCACTGTTTTACTTTCCACAGTGTCAATTACCTGTGGTCAACCACAGTCTGGGAGCAGAGGATCCTCCTTCTAACATATTGCTAGACAGCCAATAGCAGTCTAACTCTACTTCACAATGCCTGTTTTTCATCTCTTCATCACTTCATCTCACCACACAGGCGTTTATCACCTCACACCATCCCATGAGGAAGGGCAAGTACAGCATAATAAGATATTTTGAGAGAGAGACAGAGATCACATTCACATAACTTTAATTATAGTATATTGCTATGATTATTTTATTTTTTATTCATTATTACTCTTAATCTCTTACTGTGCCTTATTAATAATTAAATTTTACCATAAATATGTATGGAATAAAACCAGCCCCATGTTGGGCTCTCTGATAAGCAGGGAGCCTGCTTTATCCTCTGTCTCTGCCCCTCCCCTCTGCTCGTGCTCTCTCTCGCTCTCAAATAAATAAATAAAATCTTAAAGAAAAAAAAAACCTTAAAGAATTTAAAAAGTAAAATTCATTTTAAGTCATTTTGAAACTTGTGTCTTATTGTCTGAACATTATAGGGACTGGAAAGATGATTAACTGGGAAATGTTTCTCTATATTCAAGATTAGTTAGCTTTTTTTTTTTAAGATTTTATTTATTTATTTGACAGACAGAGATCACAAATAGGCAGAGAAGCAGGCAGAGAGAGAGGAAGAAGCAGGCTCTCTGCTGAGCAGAGACCCTGATGTGGGGCTCAATCTCAGGACCCTGAGATCATGACCTGAGCCGAAGGCAGAGGCTTCAACCCCCTGAGCCACCCAGGCGCCCCAAGATTAGTTAGCTTTTAATCTGGATATGAAATAATACTTCTATTCTATTTGTGGTTACCCCACCATAAGTAACAGAGCTAAACTCTCGGTTATTTACCTCCACCTCTGTCCTTTAAGATAGAATTTATAGGAAAAATATAACATGATATATATTCAGATTCTTTAAATTGTTATTAGTATTATGTTATTATAAAGGAACTTAAAAAAGAAATAGGGATGCCTGGGTGGCTCCGTGGGCTAAGCATCTACCTTCGGCTCAGGTCATGATCACAAGATCCTGGGATAGAGTCTCACATTGGGCTTCTCACTCAGCAGGGAGCCTGCTTCTCCCTCTGCCTGCCTCTCCCCCAGCTTGTGTGCTCGCTCTCTCTCTCTCTCTCTCTCTCTGACAAGAAAGAAAGAAAGAGAAAGAAGAAAGAAAGACAGAAAGGGAGGGAGAGAAAGATTAAGTCATTGGATAGCTGAGCTTTGCAAACAAGTAAAGATAACTCGGGATGGGCAACTATGTGTTACAGTGCATGGAACATTCTTCTCAAGTATCCATTTTAATCAGTAAAACTAATTGGAAAACTTCATTAAGTATTTTTCATGGTAAATGGACTACTTCTACAATGTTACTGGTTCATGGACTGTGATTCATAATATTACAAAGTTCAGGTAACTAACTACTCAAGAGTTGCTCTTATATGGAAATAGAATTTATAAATTAAGTATAATTCTGTCCACCAAAGAAGTATTTTAATTCAGCTCTCAATTAGTCATGAGTCATGCACTTCCTTTCAGGAGATATCAGTTAAATTACTAAGTAATGCTCAGAATTAATAGTTATGGGACCTTTTAATAAGACAACATTGAATAAGTTTTCAAAGGAACTTAGATATCATTTTGAACTATAATAATGGCTCACTAGCCCTTTAATAAAAGTACGCATGAATTTAGCACTTAGATTTTTTTAGCTGGATATATTTTACTCTTTTCCTAAACGTATAACATCACTCTTAAATTCTCTCATGTCACAGTAATTATTCTATGTCACTTTCTGGAAAATAAATCTGTCAGAGGACTGAAATACCCCAATTGAAGAAGGTGAGAATACATCTAGCAGAAAAAATATCAGAAAAAAACTTCATAGCCTGATAAGGGAGAACAATATTTGGAGTATAAAATATGACCTTAAAACAGTCTGATGCCATTGGAAAAGAGGTCCCTTCTACCCTGTAGAAGGGGATTGGAAAGGTTTTTGAAGCGTAACTCCCTAGATTTGCACTTAAACTGTTATCCAGAAAATCTAGCTGCGAATCTAGCTGAACTCATCTTCACGGACTGCTCACTGTAGAGTTAGACTCTATGTGCAACAGGGCAAGGCCAGCTACGGGACAAAGTGTGTACTGGATTTTCAGCTCTATAAAATCCATGCTTTATTTACAAATTAGCTCTTTCCACTGACTGCAAATTAAAGGTCAAAGTTTAAAATGTAAACATTTAGGTTAATCAGAGTAACAAGGCAAATGTCAAGAAAAAAAACCATGATCATCTTATATTACCAAATGGCAAAACTGCCATTTGGTAAGTCATCAGAGTAAGTCCTGTTTAAGCAGTAACACTGATGGGTAACTTAAATATCATTTTGGACATCCTTATTTTATAAAAGAAAAACTGAACAACCAAATCCCTCATGTTTGCAAACAGACAAAATTCCATGGTGCCAGGGGGATAAGCAGAATTGGCAGCCCAGACAAAGTGAATAAGAAAGAATTAAGATGTATTAATTGACTAATTAATTTTACATTAAAATGGTATTTTGAAATAAAAAGAGGGAGAGTGTAGAAAATAGGCATAAGGTTTATATTGCAACGCTAGAAGTAGAAGGAAATTAGAGGAAGAAACATCTGTGGATGTGATTTAAAGGGAGACTAATTGGATAGCAGATGGCATCCGGATTTTCACCACAAAGACTAGAAATGTGCCAAGAGGGCTGCTGAAATCTTACCTGGCTAGGACCTGGATACCAGTGGGACTGAGCCAACACTGAGCCAACAGTGAAGGCTGAAAAACACATTTCTTGGATGAAGAGGCCATTCCTTATTCTCCATTGCTGGGAGTACAAGAAATTCCACTGGGCCTCAAGATTTTCAGAATTCCCATTCGTAGAACAAAATACAACCAGGGCTCTGAGCTAAACCTAATGTAACACAACTGAGGTCAGAGACCTTGACACTTAGAGGGTCAGAGATGATATGCAAAGAACAAAGGCAGCACCAGCACTTGGATTGAACTTGCCAGTGAACTAAACCTAAATTATAATTATAACATTTCACACATCTGAGATGTTATACTATGTAAAATCAAAAACAAAAACAAAATGCACACACATCTCCCTGTATCTAAGTTAAAAAATAAATAAATAAAATGCAAAACACACAAGATAGATTAAATAATGAATGGTATCTTTTGAGAAACAAAGAGTACACATTTCAAAACTCTCTTGCCTTCCATATAATATGAATTATGACATGTTTAAGATTAGACAAGTTGCCTAGAGCCCTGCTTCAGTCTGTACTGTAGAGATAGTGTTTCATACAATGCTTAGAATCTCTAAGCAAGAATTATTCTTCTAACTTATTCATAAGGAAGAGGAGAAAATTCTAAAGAAGTAATTTGGCTATGTACACCGATGGCTAGATTTCTTGCTTTTACAGAGAAAGTTATGTCTAAAATAGCCTCTTAAGTATCTCTTTCTCTATCCATAGATACAATCCTTTGCCTGGCAAAAGGAAACATTTAAAGGTTGAAGTTAAGATTAAATAAAAATGTATAACAGAGAAATTCAAGAATTTTAAACTAAAAAAAAAAAAACTCTTTACTATCTTCAACGTAGTAAATGTAAATGTAAATACACAGTAACTATAGAATGCCACAAACTGGATGGGAGGAGAGTGATAAGATTTCTTGAAAGTAAAACTAAAACGCTTTAAATTTTATAGGCATATATGAAAATCTGATTGCATAAATATAAAAATAAACATTTTAAAAAATATGTAAAACTAGAGGAGATTTAGGGGTAGTCCAGTGTTAAACCAAGTGTTTATACTAGGTGTTCTAATGTTCTATTTCAGATCTCAAACACTTTAAAATATTGTTTCACTCAAACTTCTCTATAGGGGCCAATTTGCTTTATATTTGTTTCTCTTTAATAAAAAAATATTTTATTCTTTTATTTTAGAGAGAAAGAGCCTGCACAAGCAGGGAGGGGCAGAGGGAGAAGGAGAAAATCTGAGGCAGACTCTGCTCTGAGTGGGAAGCCAAATATGGGGCTCAGTCCCACAACCATGAGATCATGACCTGCACCCAAGCTAAGTGTGGGTTTATTAACCCCAGGTTCCCCATGTTTCTCTTAATAAAACTAAAAGCAGCTCACTGCTAAAAAAAATAAAAATAAAAAAATCAAGATTATCAAGTTATACTGAAATATATGTACCTAAAGAAGTTTAAAATCACCAGAAATCACCAATTTAAATATAAACATATTGAATACAATTTACCAGGATGATAGTGATTACATTAACAAGTTAATGCTAATTAATAAAAATGTGTCATGTATTTTTCTATGACTGATCAGAATGTCTTCTAGAAAGCTTGGGTCAACTTTTGGTTCCTTAGATGTTTAAGTCTAATTCTATATAGATTTGCAAATATAGAATTATTGATGTATGAAAAATAATATATTTTTTTGTTTGCATGCCCCTGAAGAATGAAATTCTGGCTTGTCATCATTTGCAATCTCTGAAAATCCTTCTACTGCCCTTCTCTGTCCTGCCTGCCTCAACACATTGGCAGTTAGAACTTTTCAGCATGAGTTTTAACCTGCTGCTCTCTGTTCCATGGATCAAGCTCTTAGCTGGCTCTATCATTACCCTTTCACAACCAGGATTGGCGACAGTCTCCTACAAATGCTGGTCATTGGGTTACTTAATATTTCCTGGTGTTTTTCTTAAATGTGACCATACCTGTGAATATATTCTGTTATTAATTCTCTCTGAAATCCAGATTGAGGGTGCTCTTATATATATTCTATATATACATACATGTATTGATTTCTGTATTGTCTACAATATACCTGGGCCATTTTATTTGTTTTATTTTAAACCTGAATATTTACCTTTATTGACCTATCCCTCTTTTTTCCTTTCGCAGGTTGTTCTTTGTATTCTAAACTTGTTTATGCTCAATTTTTTTTGCCTTGTTTGTGTTTGCTTTGCAATGAATGTTTTGTAGTTTTACATCATCACATTGATCAATTATAATTCATTTTGGAGAAAGGAATGAGATTATTTCCTACTCCTTGGTGGCACCACCCCAGCAAGTTGCCCTAACATCATTTACTGAAGAATTTATTTACCTCATAATCTCTAAATGCATACTATGTAACATTTTACATCTTCATGTATACTAGAGTTTACCTCCAGTTAAATATGTCACATTCACTATATCTTTTAAGTGGCCATTTTGTCAAGAACTGTGAAAATTATGAGAACTTACCCTATTTATAGGTAACAAATTAGCTTGCCACAATTTCATGTATGCTGATGGGAGACACAAGTATTCTGGGATAGAGACAAAGGACTTTATTGCCCATGATGCTGCAAGCAGCCTGATCTTCATGCTTTTGATAGATCTCCTTGACATTAACTACCAAAGATATATGTGGAGTAGAGCCCACACAGACATTGCGCACACAGCGTGATCGCATCACAGCTGAGAATTGTAAAGCTTAAGGAATTATAAATCTTATATAAATAACTGAAGGAGGACGTTTTGTTTATTATACTGGACAGTAAACAAATATGACCTGTTCACCAGAGGGAAACACTATCTCAGTCTTTCAAAGATGTTTGTTATACAAACATCCTTGAAAATATAATCAAAAAGGTCAATGCCACTGCATGGTTAAGATGTGCAGAAATGCAATAGATTCATGAATGAAAATCTACCAACATTAAAAAAGTATAAGAAAAGAACTGATTGAGTTGCTACCTATTTTAAAAATCTGTGGCACTAATTTCACTTTTCTTATCTAATAATAGTAACCAGAATTTCCAAAAAAGCTCTTAGCATTGTTTTCCTAAACGTACACACATTCATTTTCCAAACTGAAATGTTCAACTCTATTCAGTACATACTGAAATTTTAAGTGGGTTTGTGGTTAAAGTTCAGGAGAAATCTCGTTGGTCCTTTCCAGGATCCTAAATAATTTATATTTTTTTAGAGGGTTGGGGAGGGGCAGGGGGAGAAGGAGAGAATCTTAAGCAGGCTCCATGCCGAGCACAGAGCCCCAGGTGGGGTTCAATCGCACATCCCTGAGATCATAACCTGAGGTGAAATCAAGAGTCAGATGCTTAACCAATGAGCCACCCAAGCACCCCCTAAATACTTTCCTTTAATCAGAAATAAAACTAAGGGTATTTCTTACCTTTAGATGAGTGTTTCTTTATTACAGGAGATATTATTTCTAAAATCTCCCTATAATGTTCAAAAGAACTATGAAACATAGTGAGAGGTTGTGGTTTTGGGTTTTGGGCTTTTAAAAACACATCCTTTCATTTCTAAAATATCTGCTGATAGCCTGCTATGTGTCTTAAGGGCACTAGCACTCTCCCATGTCCTTTTTTCTCCCTTCTGTGCACATTTCAATTTTATTAGTCATTATTTTATAATAACATTGTTTATGGAATTTCATACTCTTACATAGTTATAAGCGACAGAAATATTTAATTTCTTTATTTACATGCTCATCATGTCAATCCATACTCATCATCAGTCATTTTATCTCAGATTTTTTTCTTTCGTTTCTATTTTCATTTCTTTACCTGGCTCAATTTAATTGCTAAGTGAAGTTTATCTTTTCCTCAAGAACAGTTTATATGTGTGTTTATGTTAGTGAAAGTCTACTGTTTTTATACTTCAATGAAGACTTGACTGGATAAATGTTCTTAAGACTACATTTTTTTCCCCTTTAAGATCTATAAACATTTGTTACATCAGTTTTCGGTATTGACAACTATTATAGAGAAGCCCTAATGCTAGTCCATGTTTCCCTCTTGGGAATGTATAATGCACATTTTTCTGCCAAGATGTTGAATATATTTAAAATTTATTTCTCACATTCTATAGCATAAAAAAGCCTCAGAGTTGTTCTTTCTTTATCAAATTTCCTTGACATTCAGTTTGCTTCTCAAATTACAATATCCCTTTTGTTCTTTTTTAGTGTCTTTTTGATAATTTATTATATTTTTAATTTAAGATTTTTACTTATTTATTTTACAGGGGGAGGGGTAAAGGGAGAGGGAGAGATAATCTCAAGCAGACTCTGAATAAACGCAGTGCCAACAAGCTTATCTCATGACCCCGAGATCATGAACTGAATGGAAACCAAGAATTGGATACTTAACTGACTGAGCCACCCAGAAGCCCCTTTTTATTACATTTTTTTAGAACTGATTTGTTTTTCTATTTTTTTTCTCATGTCCTCAGACTTTCATTATGCTGATTTATGAACTTATCTTTTAGCAATTATTTTATTTCAAATATTTTTTTTATTGAGTAACTCCACAGGTTTAGGCACTATTCAGAAACTTTCTTCTCTTGGGTTAGGTTTTCATGCAGGCACCGTTCTATAGTATGCTATAATGTGAAGATGTCAGTGCTGAAGACGTGTAGATAGTACTGTTGTGCTTCAAACAGAACATGGGGAAAGTGAAATACAGTCTGTAGATTCTGCTTCTTCTGTTTCCACCTTCTCATAAATTTTTCCATTTAACATCAGTGAAGTAAGCATTGCAATAAATTTAAAATTTAAATTTTAACACATTTAAAATTACAGATAAACCTTATTTATAAGAAATCATTGGTACATGTATATATTTATTGTCCTGATGATCACATCCCTTCAAAAACTTGAATTTTCTAATTATGGAAAAAAAATTATAATACATTTTCACAGAGGACTGCAACATATACTGTAACCTGTGAAATGTAGCCATCCAGTCTCCAGGTGTTACACCTACAGGGAAAATGATACTTGAATACAGATTACGTTTTCATGATCCAATCTAATGGGCAAAATGTTAAATTTATATTTCTAACACAAATAGCAGAATGTAAATATCTTTTGAAAAGTGTCTGGTTGCTTAAATAAAAGCAAGAAAAGTCTGAAAAAGGAACTTGTGAAAAATAAATAAGGGATAATTATGAGGTAATGAAATTAAGTTCCTTGGAAACCATCTAACTAGAAAAGATTGCTTAGTAGTGTTAGATAAAATTTTAGTGTAACTTCCTCCTTTATGTCACCATTTAATAAATATTAAGTTTATTATATTCTTACCAAAGAATGACATTAATTTATTTACAAAATAAAAGCTAATCATAAAAAAAGTTATTATTTAAGCAACCACTTTTCAAAGATTTACAATGTTAACTAATTATTTTAATAATCAAATTAGGACTAAAAGTAGTTAGTTCTTGATATGTAATTTTGGTCAAACCTTTCAACATCAAAGATAGATAGAATACTTACACTTATGTTATTTCTCTACCTTTTCTGTTTTATCTTTATTCTTATTTCTCTGATTATACAGAAAAATGACCTAAATATAACCGAGTAACTTTCTTCCCAATATTTTTGCCCATATACAATCAAAGTGAGTCATTGGCTGTATGAGGACAGTTTATATGGTAGAAAGAACAAAAAGACCTTTGAAATAGTTTTGGTAATAAATATCAAATTTTCTGAAATACGTTAAATGCTGTCTTATTATAGATACATATATATGATATTTTAGAGAGTACCTTTTAAAAAGGATAATAAAATTAATAATTTATAGGAGAGAATACTTGGAAAATATTTGGGGAATATATTTCCCACTCAAGAACTTTCACATAAATAGAATGTAATACCCTAAATGAACAAGAATGATATGTGATAAATATTCAGTGTTTGCTTCTGTACATTGACTATGAGGATTACATGTTAATGGTAAACTACCAGTTTTTTTAGCTTCTAGTTTTTACTTTTCTATGGTTTTTTCTCTCCATCTTGCATATGAAGAAGCATAGATCAAAATATTATTACTAGGCAATTGAATATTCTAAAATCTTAAGAATTAGATAAGAAATCTGCTCAATTATAAACTTTTTTATATTTGCTCATTAGTAATTAGTAATTTGTTATTTGTTCATTAGTTCAAATTAAATTTTATTTTTTATGGAGCCATCAAATATTCAAAAATAATAAAGTATTAAAACATAAATTTGCTAAAGACACTGACTATGGCTTTTCCTTTTATTCTAATTGGGGTTTCCAGCCTTTTATTTCTTTTCTTTTGAAGAAAAGAAACAAAAGTTTTATAGTATAATCAAATAGTTCTTTAATCTATTGTATTGAATACATTTCATTTTTTGTTGTTGTTTTTGAAAACATATCCATTGAAACCCAGGAATTCCCTTCTCTATTTTTTACCAACTGATTTTAGGTGTCTTATATTATTTTAATTTGGGGTTTATTTTATTTGGAACTCATTTTTTATGTATACAATTATCTTATTCCTTGTTATCTATTTATTTTATTTTTATTTTTGCTTTGTTAACTTTTTGTCATTAGAGATATAATGAATGGTAAATTTTCAAAATTATTTTATACTTGAAAATGCTGCTTTTAGTTGGTTTTGGGGGGGGGGCTCAGTTTCAGATTTACCTAACTGTTTAATGGTGTATATAATTCTTGGGCCATAATAATATTGATTCCAAACTTTGAAAGATCTTGCAGTGTCTTCTTGTATTCAGTTTTTCTGATCAGAGCCAACTTGAGGTCAACCTGAATCTTATTCCCTTGTAAAAGACATATTTCCATTTCTAGAAGCTTTTAGCATGTTCCCTTTCTTTCCAGTCCTTCAAAATTGCACAATGAAATATCATTCTAGACCCCTTCTTTTTTCCTGCTCCCCACTTTATATAGTGAGTTCATACAGTTTGAAGTTTAGAGTCTCTCTTCAGAGGACACAAAATGCCATGCGCAGTTCACCTCTTTGAACTAGAGTTCTTTAATCAATGACTTCAATAAAGAATATAAGTGATGTATTTTGTGCATACAATAAAGGGATTTCAATGAAATTTTATTTTCTTTTATTTTCTCAGTTGTGAAATGTGAACAATAATAAGATAATAAGTGCTCGCTTCAGTAGCACATATACTAAAATTGGAACAATAATAAGATAATAAATAATAAGTAGCTTTTTTGCCACATTGACATAATTCTGACAAGTTTTTTGTCTTATCCAATCAATTTGTAACTCATAATTTAAATCCTGGGATCTTTAGTTTCTGTTTAATTAAATTAGAAGAATAAAGATTGCGGGTTCACTATATTCATGGCAAAGTTCAGCTTAATGTTAAAAATCAAATGAACACTAATTCAGTACTTAATTAGAGTGTCAAAGTCTTAATAGATTTATTTTTCTGTGTCCTCAGCTATGACTAGAAATCAGAAAATCTTTTGCTTTTCGCTGATTTTCCTTGAAATAAGCTTTTTAGCTATATTATACAGTAAAGTGACCAAGTATCCTTAGTTCCAGATCTAGCTGATTCTTAAAAAAAAAAAAAAAAAAAAAAAAAAATCACTAATTCTGGACCAAAAAAAGGAATCATTGTTTTTCAAATTGCCATATTACTTTTTAAAAAATATTTATTTTTTTATTTGAGAGAGAGAGAAAGCTGGGGAGGGGCAGAGACAGAGAGTTTAAGCGGACTCCGTGTTGAGCACAGAGTCTGAAATGGAACTCAAACTCATGATCTTGAGATCATGACCTGAACCAAAACCAAGAGTTGGATGTTTAATTGACTATGCTCCCCAGGCACCCCAAATTGCCATATTACTTTTAAAAAACCATTTACTAGATTAAAGAGTTATAGATATCTGCTGTAAAACCTAATACTTACAGTTAATGACATGGTATTGTATACTTCAAAACTTAAGAGAGTAGATCTCACGTTAAGTACTTTTACCATTAAAAAAATAACAAGACAAACAAAGAGAAACAAGGAAACTTTGCAGGGTGTTGAATATGTCTATTATCTTGATTGTGGTGATGATATCACAGTTGTTTTCCTATGTCCTAATTCATTAAATGATGCAATTGTGTATCAATTATACCTCAGAAAAGCTGTAAAAATGCCATATGTTTTATTAGTAAAATATAAAACAAATTTTTAAATAGCATGATATGATATTTATATAACAAAGCATTGTCAAATGCTGATTATCTTGGTGTATACTTCCTGAAGACAAACTTCCAAAGGCATACCTACTCTTTATTTGTGTTATCTTCTGGGATAGGGGACTGAAACTGGATAAGCAATACAACTATGACTGTTATGTCAAGGAGAAAGTTTTTAAAAAGTTATTTTCTAAAGTTGGGATGCCTGGGTGGCTCAGTCAGTTACGGGTCTGCCTTCAGCTCAGGTCATGATCCCAGGGTCCTGGGATGGTGTTCTGTCTGGCTCCTTGCTCAGTGGGGAGCCTGCTTCTCCCTCTGGCTGCTGTTTCCCCAGCTTGTGCGCATGCTCTCTTTCTCTGACAATTAGTCTTTTTTTTTTTAAGTTATTTTATAACGTTAACTATTTCTGCCCATTTTACAACCATTTTTTTTTTTGGTTGAGACTTCATCTAGAAGTGCCTTTTCCTGTCCAAATACAAAGTCTCTATAACCCTTTTTCTATAGTATAAGTCGAAGGCAGCTGTGCAAAAGAGACACTCCAGATGATGCAGGCAGCTAAAGCAGGCATTTTCCAAAAAGGCAGAATACAAAAGAAAACAGATCAGAGAACATCAAGCAAATGAGCAAATCCATGGAAAATTTTGTAAAATATATCGAAAGGTTAAGAATCTGCTTATATTGGGGCACCTGGGTAGCAAAGTGGGTTAAAGCCTCTGTCTTCAGCTCAGGTCATGATTCCAGGATCCTGGGATCCAGCTGCATCCGGCTTTCTGCTTGGCAGGGAGCCTGCTTCCCTCTCTCTCTCTCTGCCTGCCTCTCTGCCTACTTGTGATCTCTGTCAATAAATAAAATCTTAAAAAAAAAAAAGAATCTGCTCATATTACAAAATTTGAGAGTTTTATAAAAATACTGACTTAGCTTGATAAAGTATAGAAATACTTGATTATGAACCATCATTTAATGTTTGAACTTAATTTTTAATATTAAAGTATCCAATAAAAATAAGTGGTAACTTTAGTGCATATTAGCAAAAGAAAAAATAGGATAAAACTGGAAGGCAAATATGTAGTAGAACAGATTTGGAACCAAAGAAGGGATATTACTCTTAGCTGCACATGAACAAAATGGCACAAATCATTCCATAATGAGGAAGAAAGTGAGAAAAAGAAAGGACTGGAAACAGAATGAGTTTCAGTCCATGTACAAATAGTAGTGTGTCTTTCCTAAGAAATCTGGAAGTCAAAAATAGTGTGTAAAAGGTAATCTTTCCAGTGCAACTTACACTGGAAAGAGGAAAAGAAAGGATATCCTCGGGGGTTTTTTGTTGTTGTTGTTGTTGTTTTTCTTTGTTTAGTTTAGGATATCCTTGTTTCTTTTAGGCACTGCAATAGAAAGAAAGGGATGTTCTGTCACAGTGTGTTCTGAGGCAAAGTAGAAATGTTATATACCAGGAAAGGAAGTTAGATTTCAGAGATACTACATTTAAAAACAGGGCTTATCTTATACATAACACTTTTCCCACAGAGAAGTTAGACCCTCAGAGAGATTTGTGGCTTACATGAGAGCCTGCTCATTTCCTCCAGCTTCCCAGGAACCGTGCTTAACTTACTCCTGTAGTTTCAATCACTGCACTGCTCCTTGTTCCTCATCACCCAAGTGCGCATAAATCCCTCTCATCTTAAAACCAGACAGTTCTTTATTTCTAATGTGCCTATTTCATTTGTCTATTCTTTACCTTTGCATTGCCAAACTTCCCTAAAGAGCAATTTATACCTATTTTGTTCTATATCCTAAGGTCTGAATTATATCTCAACCCACTTTAGCTGCCTTTTCATACATATTCTTAGATAAAATTATTCCTTTGAAGGTTATTAATGATCTTTTAATCTTCATATCCAATGGTCATGCCTCAAAATTTATCTTATTGGGCTTTTCACCTTCATTGGACAATTTCTTACCTCATCATTATTGAAAACATCTTTTCCTGCTGACATCTACATATTTCTTAAATTACTTTCTCTTACTTCTTTAACTTTTCAAGTATTTATTATATCTGTAACTTTCTGTAGAAGGAAAACATTTTGGCCTTTCTTCTTTTCTCTCATAGTATAACACACTTCACTTCACTTCTTGACACCAGATGCGTGGATTTTCCATACATCTAGCAATTCTCTGACTTCAGCCAAGTGTCCTACAATTTACCTCAATCAGTTTTGATACTATTTACCTGCCCCTCCTTCAGGTGCCAATTGCAAGTCCAATACTGTCCACTGTACTTCTAATAGTCTAGCTCTAAATTGTGGATCCCATGATTCCCTCCTTGGGTTTGTTAATTTGCTAGAATGATCACAAAACTCAGAGGAACACTTATGCTCACTGGTCAGTTATATTTAAAACGGATATAAAAAAGGATACAGATAAACAGCTAGCTGGAGAGATACATAGAGAAAATTCTGAAAAGCTCCCAAGCACAGGAGCTTCTGTTCCCATGGAGTTTGGGTGCATGAGTTCCCCAGCATACGGGTGTATTATCCAATCTGGAAGCTTTCCAACTCTATGTTTTAGAGACATTTATGGAAGTTTCATCACAGACACAATACATCTTTAACTCACCTATGAGCCCTTCTTCTTCTCCTGGAGCTTCTAATTATGGCTTGGTCTTTCTGGTGGCCAGTCCCTATTCTTATTCAGGAGTCCACTAGATTTGCCTGATTGGAACACAAATGACACTTCTATCACCCAGGAAGTTTCAACAGATTTAGGAGCTCTATGTCAGACACCGGAGCCAAAGATCAAGTATTTGAACAAAAGATGTCCCTAGTTCTCTAGACACTTAGGAAATTTCAAGGATTTGGGGAGCACTATGCCAGAAACCAGGAGCAGATCTAGATAAATAGGTAGATAGATAGATGACATATAGATAGCAAGATATATAGATTATAGATAGATGATATATAGATATAGATAGATTTTTCAATTATTTTATGCATTCATTATCATTTTATATGAAATTAATATCTGAATCGCTGTCTCCATTCAAAGTTTCTTTCCACAATTCCAGGTCAAGCCTCAAGTGCCTATTGAGCATTTCTGTCTGAATAAACATAGACCCACAAATAGAATGCTTAGAAGTCATTAAGTTCCTCCTCCAAATGCTCATTTGTATTCTCTATTTCACTGAATATTACCAATATCCCAACATACGGTGGAGATAAAATCTTGGTAGTTTCATGAACCCTGTAGCTTTATCGTATCTACTTCATCTGCAGCTGATAAGATATTAAATTATGTCAATTTGGCTTCCAACTATTGCTACATTTATCCCTATCTATCCATCCCCTTTGACACTGCTCTCTATTTTTTTTTTTTCACCTGGACTATTACAATAGTATCCCAACAGAGTCTGTGAAGCCCATAAGAGGTTGATATTTCTTTTCCTCATTATCCTATTTTTCTTACCTTTTATATATTTATTTATTTGAGTATAGTTGACACACAATGTCACATTAGTTTCAGGTGTACAATTTAGTGATTTGACAAAATTATACATTATGCTATGTTCACCACAAATACAGCTACCAACTGTCCCATTACATTGCTATTACAATATCATTCACTGTATTCCTTATGCTATCCCTTTTATTCCTGTGAGTTTCTTACTGAAGAAAAGAAAGAACTGACTGACTTGCCCTGATTCAACTCCATGGATTGGATTCGGCCCTACTCTTAATAGGTGGTGTTTTCATCATCTTTATCATATTCATTATCATCCTTATCATCTCATTGATTAAAAGCATACTATGTGTCAGATGCTATTATAAATAGTTTACATGATTTATCCAACTGCCTGAGTCATCATACACATATTTTAGGAAACTGAGTCTTAGACTAAATAACTTGCTAATACATAATGAAGTTTTGGATGGGAGTGAGTTTCTATGTCATTGTCCTTACTTTCATATTCTTTGTCATAATTTGCAATTATATTCTTTGTTTAGTTTTCTTGTTCATTTTTTTTACTCTTCCAGAAGTACATAAGCGAGAAAACAGTGACCTTACCTGCATTGACTATGACTGTATCCTCAGTGCTTAGACTAAGACCATGCCCACCATAGACACTCAATAAACCATAAGGAAACCCAGGAAGCCTAGCTCTGAAGCTTGTGATTTTATGTTACCCAGGACACTGTGCTGGTCAAATGCATGTAGGTGATATTCTTTTTGGATTCTCTATTCTCTCAAATGGATATCTATTTGTTGGTCCTAGATGCAGGCATCTAGGACTGTGACTATTTATTTAGTCCATTCTTGTCACAATATTACTACATAGAAAATCACTCTAAAACTCAGAAATTAAATCACTAACCAAGTATTCCCATATTCATATATCTAGAAGTCAACTGAAATTCATTGGGTGAGATTGGACTGGAAGTATTTGAGCTTTTGTCTTCACTTTAGGATATAGATCTGTTCCACATGTTTTTCATTATGTGAAACATACAGCTGGACAATGACTGGACCATATGGAAAAAGAGATCTCTGACCTATAGTTTACAGCAACCAGCCCAGGAAAGAAATCCATTAACCTCAACAACAAGTCCAAGAGGCTAGCCTGCTATCTAGAAGTGAGACTTATGGGAAGTCTGATTACTATCTCTAGCAATGACTTCAAGAAGCCAAGCATAACTCCTATAGCAATCAGCCCTAAACAGAAAGAATTAATTAATAACAGTTCCCCTAAACTTTTTCCCCATATCCAGTTAAGACCAACCAGAGAAATGCAAGCATTTCTCCTGACCAATCACATAGGATGCCCCACTACCTATTAGCCCACCTATGGCTTCCTCATGCCAACAGCCTACAACCAAGGCATATCTGAGCATTTCTTTTTTTAAAATTTCCACTCTTGGGGCACTTGGATGGCACAGTTGGTTAAGCATCTGACTCAGTTTTGGTTCAGGTCACGATCTCAGAGTCTTGAGATCAAGCTCCATGTTGGTCTCTGAGCTCAGCATGGTTTAAGACTGTCCTTCCCACTCATGCTCTCTCTCTCTCTCTCTCTAATAAAATAAATAAATCTTTAAAATAAAGAAATAAAATGTTCACTATAAAGCTTTTGACTCCCATGTATAAGAATTTCTCTGTATTTATTTACTAACACTAAACAACTAACTGTATGCCAGTTTGTTCTATGTGTATTTAATTTTTAAAATTTTTTAAAGCTATATTCATCTTACTGTTCATTGTGAATGCAGAAATTTATACAATATAAAAATGTGTGAGCAGTTTTTTGGGGTTTTTTTTTTTGCAGACTCTTGACACAGCTTGCTATTAAACTTTGTGATCCTTAAAAATTTTGATCCACATTTCTATTATTTGCATGAAGATATTTATATTTTATTAATGGAATGATATATTAAAGGACAATTTCTTCTGAAGTTTCAATGAACAGTGTTACTATTGCTCATTGAAAAAGGACACTATTCCTCTGACTTGGAAGAGTTTAAAGCTTTGAACATATAGCCATGGGGTTGTTTGTTTTTGAAAAGGAAATTTAGATATATTTTAGATTAGCAATTCAATATTTTTCATTCATACACTTGAATATATATTATTTAGAGAGTAAAGTTAAATAATCTTAGTTGCTTTTATAAAAACACATTTTCCTGATTTCTAATGATTTTTTTAGGATGGTTCTTTTTGAACCATACATTGTTCCTTTCCGTTACTTATACACTAGTTATCATCATGAAATGTAGGATTTCTAGGTATACTGTAAATAATGCTTATGAGGCATAGTCTAAACATTTTTCTAATAGAAGACATTTATTGTAAAATACTTGTGTCTCACATCATATCAAATTCAGCTCAAAATGACTCAAATATATCATTTCACTCCTAGTAACAGAGAATTTCTGAAATATCGGGAACACCATGCCCACTAAGGATGCTAGAACTACCGTTTATTTATGTATTGTTGGTTTTTTTTTTTATTTTTTGTTTTTTTTGTTTGTTTGTTTGTTTTTCGTATTGCAGTAGTGCTATGAGATGCTATTTTCTCTGATACTGGTCTTTTCTGATGAAATTTTTTGAGTAGGTGAGAGAAGGAAGATCAAAGAGGGAAGACAAAAATGGTTCTTTGTAGTTTTCAGATTTTTTTCTTTTTACTTAAATTTTTCAACCTGATGCATTAATTATAATAAAGACATCAATCTCTGAAAGAATTTGGGAAAGACAGTTGCCTACATTGCTAATAAGCTTTGCAAAAACTTGAAATTCTTAGAGGAAAGTTACCTAAGAAATAGAAAATACTGTTGAACAACAGTGACCATAGATAGTATCAGTAGAAACTAATCAGTGTTTCTGCAATATATATCAAATGAAAAAAGATTTTTACTACATAAAAATGAAAGCATTTATAATCAGATGTAATGAGATTTATTTACTAGAGAGAGTAATTGAGAGTAAATTTAAATAGAAGGAAAAAAGGACAAGTTAAGGAGTATTTTACACTGTATTCACTAACACTTTTGAAAGTTTTAAAAATATATTCTTAAGGCATATATTTCAAATGTGACATTAAATGAGACTTTAATTTTTAAATTTGAGGAGGTACTATACAACAATATTGTAAGTTGAGAACTTATCATTTGTCAGGAAGTGTGCTAGATGTTGGGAACACCATTAGTGATAAATAAAACAAGCAAGAGTCCCTGCTTTTGTGGAGTTTACATTCTAGAGAGAGACAAAGGAAATAACATAAACTAAATAGTTGTTATTTAATGTAAGCTGTTAAGGAGGAACATAAGGAAAGAGGATAAGAAATGCCAGTGGGGTTGTTGACACTTCAGGTAAGGTTTTCAGAGTAAGTGATTTTCAATTAAGAGTCAGGAGGAAGTAAGGGAGCTAGCTGTGTGGACATCTAGGGGAAGAATACTCTAAGATAGGTAAGAGTAAGAACAAAGACCAAAGCAGATAATGTAATGTGCCCAATGTGTTCAAGGAACAGGAAGAAGAAGAGTGTGGATGAAAGACAGTAAAAACAAGCATGGAGTTACAGATGAGAACAGATTAGAAATGAAGAGCCAGATCAAGAAGGGCTCTTAAGTCCTGCCTGGCAAGTGCATCGACCTTCACTCTGAGAAGGGAGCGCCTTAGAGAAACTTGATGGAGGCATAACATAAAAAGATTTACATTTATGTTCTACTATTTAGACGTACCACAAGTGATAAATAATTATATTTACAGTGTGACTTAAATGGAAATGCCTGGATAATATCAAAATTACAAAATTCTTTTCAGAGCTCTGTGTGATGCAGAGGTGTTGAAAACACACTGGGTTCATAAATAAGAGATTGGACTACATGATATCCATGGATTTGACTAGAGTTCCGTAGTGAGCTGTTAAAGGGTTAACATAATTAATACACAATTTAAGTCCTAAACATGGGAAGTACTTAAGCCACGTTGATGAGGAAATGTTCTTATCAACACCATGGCATACAACTAGACCAGACATTAACTAGTTTATTTTGGATGACTTCTTTTTAGCTGAAACTGAATTTCACTCAATTTTTAAAAGTCCCATTTTTTTCAGATGAAGAAATAACTTTCATTTTCAGAAGAAGTAACAACTCCCTTCATACAAGTGTGAAAGAAATAGCAGCTAGCCAGTTAAATGTTAGGATAAGTTTTGCCTATTACAATTATATTAGGGTAAATGTTGACTACTTATAAAAATAACTTCTAGGGAAAAAAGCAAAACAGGATTAACAATAAAAATCTTAGGCATGGGGTTGCCTGGGTGGTGCAGTCAGTTAGGTGTCCAAATATTGGTTTAGGCTCAGGTCATGATCTCAGGGTTGTGGGATTGAGCCCCATGTTGGGTTCCACACTTTTGTGGAGTCAGCTTGGGGCTCTCTCTTCCTTTCCATCTGCCCTTCCCACTCGTGCTCTCTCTCTCTCTCTAAAATAGATCAATAAATCTTTTTAAAAAATCTTAGGTGCAAAATTTAAGAATAATGCCTTATATACATTAATGTGAAAAAATATTGTAAAGTACTGATACTGGTAAAAAGTAATTGAGTAAATACAGCAAAATATACGTAAAAATATCACACTTTGTGAATTTATCTTAATCAGTATAACTGAGTTTTAATTATTTAGGAGTTTTATGAAATTGCATGAAGAAATTGCATTATCTTTGCAATTAGAAAAAAAAAGTCTTCCATATGAGGTAAATGGACTTTAATGCCATTTTTAAAATTTTTTTTTATTTTTTATAAACATATAAAGTATTTTTATCCCCAGGGGTACATGTCTGTGAATCGCCAGGTTTACACACTTCACAGCACTAACCATAGCACATACCCTCCCCAATGTCCATTACCCCACTCCCCTTTCCCGACCCCCCTCCTCCCATCAACCCTCAGTTTGTTTTGTGAGATTAAGAGTCACTTATGGTTTGTCTCCCTCCCAATCCCATCTTGTTTCTTTTCTTCTTTTCCTACCCCCCCAACCCCCCCATGTTGCATCTCCACTTCCTCATATCAGAGAGATCATATGATAGTTGTCTTTCTCTGATTGACTTATTTCACTAAGCATGATACCCTCTAGTTCCATCCACATCGTTGCAAATGGCAAGATTTCACTTCTTTTGATGGCTTCATAGTATTCCATTGTGTATATATACCACTTCTTCTTTATCCATTCATCTGTTGATGGACATCTAGGTTCTTTCCATAGTTTGACTATTGTAGACATTGCTGCTATAAACATTCGGGTGCACGTGCCCCTTCGGATCACTACATTTGTATCTTTAGGGTAAATACCCAGTAGTGCAATTGCTGGGTCATAGGGTAGTTCTATTTTCAACTCTTTGAGGAACCTCCACGCTATTTTCCAGAGCTGTTGCACCAGCTTGCATTCCCACCAACAGTATAGGAGGGTTCCCCTTTCTCCACATCCTCACCAGCATCTGTCATTTCCTGACTTGTTAATTTTAGCCATTCTGACTGGTATGAGGTGACATCTGTGACATTGTGACACCTAGAGGTGACATTGTGGTTTTAATTTGTATTTCCCTGATGCCGAGTGATGTGGAGCACTTTTTCATGTGTCTGTTGGCCATCTGGATGTCTTCTTTGCAGAAATGTCTGTTCATGTCCTCTGCCCATTTCTTGATTGGATTATTTGTTCCTTGGGTGTTGAGTTTGATAAATTCTTTATAGATTTTGGACACTAGCCCTTTATCTGATATGTCGTTTGCAAATATCTTCTCCCATTCTGTCAGTTGTCTTTGGTTTTGTTAACTCTTTCCTTTGCTGTGCAAAAGCTTTGGATCTTGATGAAATCCCAATAGTTCATTTTTGCCCTTGCTTCCCTTGCCTTTGGCGATGTTCCTAGGAAGATGTTGCTGCGGCTGAGGTCGAAGAGGTTGCTGCCTGCGTTCTCCTCAAGGATTTTGATGGATTCCTTTCTCACATTGAGGTCCTTCATCCATTTTGAATCTATTTTCGTGTGTGGTGTAAGGAAATGG
>PISX010020731.1:0-35015 GCA_004024625.1 Mellivora capensis | reverse complement strand
AAGATACAGATGTAGTGAAAAGAAGGGCCATCTGTACCCCAATGTTTATAGCAGCAATGGCCACGGTCGCCAAACTGTGGAAAGAACCAAGATGCCCTTCAACAGACGAATGGATAAAGAAGATGTGGTTCATATACACCATGGAGTATTATGCCTCCATCAGAAAGGATGAATACCAGACTTTTGTAGCAACATGGACAGGGCTAGAAAAGATTATGCTGAGTGAAATAAGTCAAGCAGAGAGAGTCAATTATCATATGGTTTCACTTATTTGTGGAGCATAACAAATAACACGGAGGACATGGGGAGATGGAGAGGAGAAGGGAGTTGAGGGAAGTTGGGGGGGAGATGAACCATGAGAGACTATGGACTCTGAAAAACAACCTGAGGGTTTTGAAGGGGCGGGGGGTGGGAGGTTGGGGGAGCCAGGTGGTGGGTATTGTGGAGGGCACGCATTGCATGGAGCACTGGGTGTGGTGTAAAACTATGAACTCTGTTACGCTGAAAAGAAATTTAAAAAAAAAAAAAGGAAAAAAAAATCGAACTACCTTATGACCCAGAAATTGCCCTACTAGGTATTTACCTATAGGATACAAAAATACTGATTCAAAGGGGTACATGCATCCCAAGATTTACAGCATTATCAATAATAGCCAAATTACTGAAAGTGCCTAAATGTCCGTTGACTAATGAATGCATAAAGAAGTTATGATTATATAGATATAAAGATAGTAGAATGCTACTCAGCTATTAAAAAGAATGGAATCCTGCCATTTGCAACGACATGGTTGGACCCAGAGTGTATTACGCTAAGTGAAACAAGTCCATCAGAAAAAGAGAAATACCACATGATTTCAATCATCTGTAGAATTTAAGAAACAAAACAGATGAACACGGGAAGGAAAAAAAAAAAAAAAGAGAGGGAAGCAAACCATAAGAGAGTCCTAACCATAGGAAAGAAACTGAAGGTTGATAGAGAGAAAGTGGGTAGGAGATGCTCTAAATGGGTGATGGGTATTAAGGGGAGCACTTCTTGTGTTGAGCACTGGTTATACATAAATGATGAATCCCTAAATTATACTCCTGAGACCACTATTACACTTTATGTTAACAAGCTGGAATTTAAACAAAAATTTGAAAAACAAAACAAAACAGGACAGAATGCAGAATTTTTCTTTTTAGGCCATTCTGTTCCATATTTCTGTCCATTGGACCATCGGACTTTTTTGCTAAACATATTTTCCCTTCCCTACAAGTAGCAGTTACTCTAAAAGAATCACAGGACCATGGGCATTTGATTGGGAAGGGATCTAGAGGTGGTATCTCATAATTGGAGACATTGTGGCTAAGAACAGGTATGGTCTTTGGAATTGAGTGGATCTATATTTAAATACTGGCTTTAGTCTTTTTCTTGCTGAGTGACCTTTGGGGAGTTACTTAACTTCTCAGTGCCTTTAAAAGTTATTGTCAGCATTAATTAGATGATGTGTGTAATATTCTTAGTCAAGGGCTTAGCACTTATAAATGTTCAATGAAAGGTGATTATTATCAAGGATTCCACCCCTTCGTTTCTCAGATGGTGAAACTAAGGACCAGAGAGATAAAGTGATTAAATAATAGTGAAAGAGTTGGAACTAGAAACCATTCTGATGACTTCCAGATCTGTGTGTCTTCCTAAATGTTGAGGCTCTTTATACATAAGCTAAGGGAGTAATGGTTAGAAACAGTAAGAAAACTGTCTTTGGAGAAGCCTATTTTTAGGTCATTACTGGGGGAAGACACCAGGTCTTTTTAGCTTGCTGTCAAAATTTATTTATGCTAATTGGGACCAAGGAAACTTGGTTAAATGAAAGGCATGCAAAATATCCAAAAACTATTTAAATAACAGTTTCAACTTTTTCCTCAGTTATAGTCTACCGATTTATTGGAGGAACTACATTCAATGTGGCAACAGAACATGAAAAACCAACAAAATGTTTGAATCACAGGTTTCTAACTAGGTTTCTAAATAGTGGCATAGTATCATAAATAACTTCATCTCAAAAGAAATCTTGAAGGACATTTTGAAAAACAGAAATGGAATGAGGGCATTGTGGTAAATAAAAATAGACAAATGAAATTTCTTATCTATTGTTATCAATGTCTGCAAGAGCACCATGCTTGAGAGGAAAATTATTCCCTGCTTCCTAATGCTGTTTTTCATTTTACTTATCTTGTTAACTTTATTAAACCCAACAGGAAGCAATTTTAGCATAACAGCTAATTTGTTTTGATGTGTCTCAAGAGACATTTTTTTTCTTTTAAATAATGCCTGCTGCTTTGTATTAAACTATGCCCCAATTGAAGGGGCATCTGTTAATGGAATGCCTTTTCAAAAATAACAGTGGAGTCTGAATGTCTGGAAGGTTTACAATAAAATCTTCTATTTGGAGCCCACATTTGTGATGGGATGCCTGGGTGTATTTTATTTATTTTTTAAGTCTTTTCAGACTTTTGAGAAAGTCATCATGTATGAACATGTTTCTTCAGCTGAACTTCATCAATTAAATCTGACGCAAAGAAGGTTGGATAAGGGGCATCCCCACATGTGGCATTAATAGTATATTCTGGATGAGTCTAAATCCTGCAGGGTGGGATGTAAGTTGAGATCCATGATTTTTATTTTTTATTTTTTTATTTTTTGAGATCCATGATTTTTAAAGAAAACTCCTCACTTCTACCTCAAGTCAACTTCCAATGGCAGCTATTTTGAATGGATTTAAGCCAGTTTGGTCCTCAGCAAATTACCTAATGTTCTTTTTGGTATATATTAACATTATTATACCATCCAGTGGTAAGAGGCAGGTAAAGGGAGACGTATATGATCCCTTATTGACAACCTCACTACCAAAGATATGGTATGTCAAAATGATAGTGAGTCTTGGATCAATTTTGGCAGATATATTAATATTTATTCTTAGGTATGAAAAACAAATGCAGAGATTTTGAAGGCAGAATGGGCCAGTCTTGTAAGAGGGTCATGCTCTTCATGAAGTTAAAAGATCAGTGGGACTTGAGATCTGACGCTGGGCATGCCAGAGTCTTACTCCTAAGTGATCCCCTATCCCCTATGCTAAGTAACAAACCTACTGGGGTAGCTTAAGACAAGCTATGTGAACTGCTAAGTAATAGTTCTGAAAAATACTGATTCCAGATTGGGGTTCTCAAATGTTTTAACTACCTCTGAAGGAGACAGTGCTCATTAGATACTTTAAATGTTAACCAACTGCTGCTAAACTACTAAACTGGAATTAACCTGTATATATACATCATACTATTTGCAGCCAAACACAGCATCGTTATTCTCCCCAGCTCCTATGCTAGACACCACAGAGGCATGTGTGTCACAGCCAACTGGTTTGCCCATCAACAGATTCTGACAAGCCTAATTGATTAATCATTACCCCAATTTGCCGTCTTCTCTTATCTGCAGAGGCACTGGCTCAGTTTCAGTCGTTATCGGGAACTCTCCTTGGATGACTTTAACAGCCGTCTAACTGCTCATTTGAACCTCTGTCTCTTCCTATGCTTCATCCCTTCTCACCCTAAAAACAAGTCTGACCCAGTCACTCCCCAGCATAAAATTTTCTGAGGACACAGATGGCCTATTCTGTGATATCCAACCTATGTAGCAGACCTCAAGCTCCTTATCTACATGGACCCCCGTAGTTTCACAAACTTTTTGTAGTTTCCCAAACATTCGGCCTGACTTATTCTTTAAGCCACTGGTAGATGAAGGTCCTCCCTGGTTTTGTTACCTGGCAAGCATTTTTCCTTATTGAAAGGTGTCCTTTATGTCACCTCCTCTATGAAGGACCCAAGTGTCTGTTCAAGCCTTTGTGCTCCCACAGCCCTTTCTGCTCACATTCATCGCCAGCAGCTGTTGTGGTGTGCACACTGGGATTATCAGATATAAGACAGGATGCCCAGTTATGCTTAAATTTCAGATAATGAATAATTCGTATTACATGTAGGTTCCATACAATATTCTGTAGCAATTATTTGTTACTTATTTGAATTTCAAATTTAACCAAGCATGCTGATGTTTGTTTGCTAAATCTGGCAAGCCTAGCCGTGCCGTAATTCAACTGTGTACGAGTCTTTTCCTTTCTCCGCCCTGTGAGCTCCTTGAAGGCACTTGTATCTAAGTGAGCAGCTAGACTCCAGGCCTGGCACCAAGCTCCTATTCAATAAATGTTTCCTGAATAAAGAAGAAAAAGAAAGGTCAAAAAAGAAATGTTACTGATTACCTTTTCCCACTTGGGAAAATTAAAAAACAAAACAAAACAACCTTTGGGTGATTTAATTAGGACAGGTCATAGTGCTTCTTGTACTTAGCAGTGTTTCAGAAGACAAAAACTTTTCCAGAATGAGAGATGAAAAAATAGGGATGGGGTAGACATATACTATCTGGTATGGAAGCCAGAAGTTATGCTTAACATACAAAAGTAATAATAATGATAATGATGAAATCATGTTGATTACATGCAACACATACCAGTACACTTCCAGCGCATTCCCAGTGAATCCTTACAAACCCTAGGAAGCAGGTGCTCACTGCGAGGGGCTGGACTCCTTTACTCTGCAGTTTTGTGCCCTGTTAGCTCTGGTACCACATACTATTCCACTTCTTCCCCAAAGACCCCCCAGGGGAGCTGACTCAGTAGGAAAAGTGTTCAAAGCCCCACCTTGTAAACATAAAATAATGCATGAAGTTGCCAGGTTTCGGGGAGGGGTTTGGACTCAGTCCCATTTCTTCTTTGGGAAGCTTTCTTTGCCTATAGAGGATTCTCAGAGTTCCACTTTTGTTTCAGTCTTGTGGTCATAAAACTGCCTTGACAAAAAGTTTGTTTTAAGGGCTTATGACTCGGGGACATAAAGAAATGTTTGAAGACGGAAAAGGGATGACAGCATGTGAGTTCCTGTATGGAATGGACCATACAGAGCCCCCCTCCACTTCCTTTCGTTGAGCCCATGGTGGGAGAACATTCAAAAAGCCAACAAACTTGGGTAACAGCCTTAAATTGACATTGTTTGAGTATGAATGGATCCAATTGGTTTTTAATGTTTTGTTCCTCACATAATTCCTATTTTAGGCAGATTGGTTACTATAGAGACTAGAGCCACCTTAATTATGGATGGTCAAGAGAGGACATGTTGACTAATGGTTAGAGCAGAGGTCTAAAGTCCATCCAAGATCCTAATCTTAATCCAACCACAGACTCACTGTGAGCCTGTCTAACTTACTTTTTGTGCTATGATCCTGTCTTAACTAAGCAGGAATGAAAAATACCTTTGCTAGAGCCCTGTGGAGTGGTATTTTATTTTGTTTTTAGGAGTGGGGAAGATAGAAGATTTGGGAACGAGGGAGAGAGAGAGATTCTAACATAAAGTAAATTTAAGAAAAAATTGAGCTTGGTTGTTGACCTGCTAAGTGATCCATTGGCAAATGGGAAGTGACTACTTATCACAGCATCACCTCTGGGGCTGGAATGTGGGCCGCAGTGTCTTAGGAATTTTTAAAAAAGTGTGTGTGTGTGTGTGTGTGTGTGTGTGTGTGTGTGTATGCCACCACTCAAATTTTTTTTTTTAAGATTTTATTTATTTATTTGTCAGAGAGAGAGAGAGCGAGAGAGCCAGAGAGCGAGCACAGGCAGACAGAGTGGCAGGCAGAGGCAGAGGGAGAAGCAGGCTCCCTGCCGAGCAAGGAGCCCAATGTGAGACTCTGGGATCATGACCTGAGCCGAAGGCAGCGGCTTAACCAACTGAGCCACCCAGGAGTCCCGCACCACTCAAATTTTTAAAGCTAAAATATAAAAGCTACAATTTACAAATCTATATAAATGGTTTGGCCCTATCTTTTACAAAGAAAGGTTTTCTTTTTTCTTTCTTTCTTTCTTTCTTTCTTTCTTTCTTTCTTTCTTTCTTTCCTTCTTTCTTTCTTAGATTTTATTTATTTATTTGACAGACAGAGATCACAAGTAGGCAGAGAGGCAGGTGGGGGGATGGGGGGAGAAGCAGGCTTCCTACTGAGCAGAGAGACCAATGCAGGGCTTGATTCTAGGACCCTGGGATCATGACCTGAGCAGAAGGCAGAGGCTTAACCCAGTGAGGCACCCAGATGCCCAAATGATTTTATTTTCTAGCACTCCTTTGTATGTATTTTAATTTTTTCAAAAAGATTTTATTTATTTGAGAGTGAGCAAACATGAGAAGGGGGAGGGGCAGAAAGAAACAGAGAAGCAGGCACCCTGCTGAGCAGGAAGCCCCATATGGGGCTTGATCCCAGGACCCCAAGATAATGACCTGAGCTAAAGTTAGATACTTAACCGAATGAGCCACCCAGGTGCCCCTGTATTTCAATTTTTTAAAAGATTTTATTTATTTATTTATTTATTTGAGAGAGAGGAAAGAGAGAGAGCAAAATAGAGGAGAGGGCCAGAGGGCCAGAGAAGCAGACTTCTCAATGAACTGGGAGCCCAATGTGAGGCTCGATTCCAGGACCCTGAGATCATGACCTGAGCTGAAGGCAGATGCTTAACCGACTGAGCCACTTAGGTGCTCCTGTATTTCAATTTTTTTTTTTAAGATTTTATTTATTTATTTGTCAGAGAGAGAGTGAGTGAGCACTGGCAGACGGAGGCAGAGGGAGAAGCAGGCTCCCTGCCGAGCAAGGAGCCTCATGTGGGACTCGATCCCAGGACGCTGGGATCATGACCTGAGCCAAAGGCAGCTGCTTAACCAACTGAGCCACCCAGGCATCCCTGTATTTCAATTTTTAAAAACAAATTTTTATTATGAAGATTTGGGGACACAAATGTCCACATATACATTATCCAGCTTCAACTATTATCCACATTCAGTCAGTGTTGTTTCATCTCACTTAGTTCTATTTTTTTTTTTTCTTTTCTGGACTATGTTAGAGAAAATCCCAGGCAACATATCATTTCAATTGCAAAAGATGATAGGTTTACTTTCTTTATCAGATAAAGGCTTTCCCCCCCCATAGCTACAATACACCATTATTACCTCCAACAGAATTAAAAATTCCTTAATATTATCTAACACCTAATCTATGTTCAATGTTTCTAGATTATCTTAAAAATATCCTTTTTTAATAGTTGGCTTGTTCATTTAAGACACAGATATGGCCAGACATTACATTTTTTTATGTCTCTTAAGCATGTTTTAATCTATAACAATTTCTCTGTCCTCTCCCTCCTAATTTTATTTGGAAACACTTGAAACAAAAGTTGCAAAAAAAGCAATGAACACTCACTCACCTTTATGCTTTATACATCTGCTTAAATTCTCTCTTTCTCTCCCTCTCTTATGTGTGTGCGTCTTAGCATCATTATTTTTTTTTTTTTTTTGCTGAACCATTAAGAAAGGTGCAGACACTGTGACATTTTATCCTTAAATATTTCAGTGCATTTCCCCTAAGATTAAAGACATTCTCCTACAAAGGCACATTATAAATATCACATGGGAGAGATTTAACACCAACACAGTATTATCTACTATTCATTCTATATTCAGATTTCTCTACTTTCCCTAATACTGTCCTAATAATCCTGCAGCTGCTGCTGCTTCTTCTTCTTCTTCTTCTTCTTCTTCTTCTTCTTCTTCTTCTTCTTCTTTTAATCCAGGAGCAAGTACAGAACCAAGTATTGCATTTAGTTGTCATGTTCTTTTTTCCTCTAACCTAGAATACCCTTCAGCTGTCTTTCATCACAATGAAATTTTTTAAGGGTCTTAGCTAATTGTTGGGCAAAATGACTCTCAGTTTGATTTGCTCAATTGTTTCTATTTTCATTTCTTTTTTTTTAAAGATTTTATTTATTTATTTGACAGACAGAGATCACAAGTAGGCAGAGAGGCAGGCAGAGAGAGAGGGGGAAGCAGGCTCCCCGCTGAGCAGAGAGCCCGATGCGGGGCTCGATCCCAGGACCCTGAGATCATGCCTTGAGCCGAAGGCAGAGGCTTAACCGCCTGAGCCACCCAGGCGCCCTTCATTTCTTTTTTAAAAGAACTGATGAAACAACTCTACAGTTAGCATACCTTGCTCTAATTTAGAGCAAAGTGTGCACAGGTCGAAGCTAAGTTTTGTTCCTTCTCTTACTATTCTGCATCCCTACTCATTTTCTGACTGGAAATGTTTGTCCTCAGAGTGGCATTTATGTCTTGTAATTTTTATGGCCCTAAGAGGATTAAGACTAACATTTATTTTCAGGGGCTTCTGCATGGTTTTAAGGATGCATCTGAAGCATTATTCTTTGTCTTGTTCTTGCTTTTTTCAATTCAGAGAATGGCAGTATGGAAAAGATGGGACGTAGGCACCAAATGTTACTCTCTCTCCTTGAGACAAAGCCTAGCTTCCCCTACCTGGAAATTTGGAGCTTTCCGTACTTCCTACGGTGGGAACAGAAGGCACATCCATCCTGTATGGAATTCCAGCCAGCAGCGCTGTCTGTGTCTGCATGTGTTCTCTGATCTCTGGTGTAAACCCTGCCTTAGCCAAAGTGACTGGTTTGTGTTGGTCCCTGGTAGCTACACATGGCTTGTGCGGGTGAACCATGGAAGAGCTTACTGTGTATTTTTTGGCCAGATATCCTAGAGCTGCTCTGCAGATACTGAATTAGGAGTCCCTAAAAGTGGCTGGCTGTGGGGCACACCCTGGTAAAGTCTGCCATATCCACCAGCACCTCTTGTGTCCATACCAGCAGCCTCTTTCCTTTCTTTGCCATGAATATGGATTCTGTGGACCCTCTCTCCCCATCACCATGGAGACTGCCGGTGCTGGGTTGGAAGAGTGCAGATGGTGCTTTAAACTCAATTACTACTCCAAGTCTTTTTGTCTCTTGCCCACAGAGCTGTACTTCACCTTCCAGGCCATTTAGTGGAATGATACAGGAAGGAGGAGATTGGGACAGGAAAAAAAGTTCTAGCAGCATCAACAGTGGACAGTTTTGAATCCCTAGGAGATCTCACCTTCCCGCCCACTCTTTCTCAAGTATCATCCTGTGCCAGACTTTGATAGACAGCTCTGCAGGTATCACTTTGCTCCCCCCAAAGGAAAACTGGGTACCCGCCATGGAATCTGCACTCTTTATGTTTTTGAGAGCTCTATGGGGGCTATACCCACATATAAGTCAGAAGATGGAATTGAAAGGAAGGTAACATAAGAAAAGAGAAGGCTATTCCCAAGTATGTGAGAGGCTGCTGGAAGAGAAAGGCCCACCTCTGTTCCCAGCTTTGAAACTCCCAGCCCAGTGGAGTTCCAGCTTTTAGACTTTAGACTTTATAGAAGAGGGAGCCTGAAGCTGGGCCAGAGGTCTGGCCAGATTAGAGACTGCATCTGTCAACTGTTAAAGGGAAAGGGAATCTTAGAGTTTGGAGCCTGGGAAGTTCATTTGGATGGATGTTAGTATTTCAAAGGTATCTCCAGGGCTATCTTCATTCTTCTTGGTCCTGTGTATTCCTGGACATTATATTCCTACGTTCAAATCTTTGCAGCCAAAGGATTAAAATGCCATGTTTTGGCTTTCTACAGCATGTTTGGGCAGTGGTTTTATCCCAGTGACCATCATCTACATGTTATTGCTGGGAAGACACTGAGACAATGTGAAATCCATAACAGAAATAGTGGAAAAGTCTCACTTTTCCAAGAAGTGTCCTATGTGGCCAAAACATCAAATTGTTATGGCAAGCGGCTCAGGACTCAGAGAGATTATTCAAATCCCATGTTTTCCACTTACAATTTGTCCTTGGCCAAAGTTCACAGCCTCCCTGAGCTTTAACATACTTATCTTGTAAAATGTGAAAAATAATGCTTCCTTCCCAAGCTTATGAGGCTGAAATGATAGAATGTATGCCAAAATGCCTAGGCTGGTCCCTAGCACAAGGTGAGGGTTGGTTTCCTTTCCCTCTCTCTGTTCTCCTCATACTCATTTCTTCTTTTCTCCTTTTGTTATAGCTCATACTAGCACTGTAAAAAAAAAAGGCATTTTCTGCTTTTTATTTCTCTTGAAAGGCTGTGTAAATTTAGCTGATGATGGAGCTGATGATGCTTCAGAGATAAATACGTACGAGGACTGGCAAGGAATAGGACAGCCTGATCCTATTCAAAAACTTGCTGCAGCCCAGAAAAGGGGATAGATAGCTGGGCCCAGGGACATGCTGGCCAAGGAAGACCAAAAACACTAACAGAAGCCACAGAATTTCCTCACCAGGCAGAACCAAGAGGCCCCAAGTTAAAAGAGCAGGATATGTTTCCGAGACATCTGTTTCTCTTGGGGTTCAGAGTGCTGATCTTTGCCTTGAGGCTCTGAATGTCTAATTGCTGGAGGCAACCCAAAAGACATTTAGTCAATAGAGGCAGAAACAAATCAGTGGACAAGCTGTCCCGAATGAGAGGCCCTCCACTAGAATTCTCTAAATTGCCTGACTTGGATATCCATCAGACAAGATACCCAATGAGATAGTGGAACGCTTTTTGTATCTGGATTGACTAGGAATCCAGTGTAGAAAACTGCTAGATAATTGAAGAAGGCAAATAAAATCCTGGAAATTTTAATCTAGTCCTAGAGTGAATATTTTTGTTTCCATTCCAAATTTCTGTTTCCTTCAATAAACTTATAACAATTTTGTAACAGGAAGATAATAACAATGACTGGTGGAGCAGAGACAGAGGTAGAGAGAAGTAAAATGTGTTCTGAATTAGAGACATATGTTTAATACTGTAGATTTGGAACTTGGTCATTTTGAGATGTAACTGTGTGAAAGCAATACAGTTTTTTTCTGTGTGTGTTTGCACATGTGGTAGGGTAAAAATACTTTTTCAGCAAAGCAGAGCCCTTAGACAAGAGTATAGAAGCCACTCTGAATGAGACCCTCATGTGAATGTCTAAGTTGTGGTGAGAGGGTTCAGAGCTTTGGAATCAGAAAGTCCACTGGAATCCCAAATCTTCCAATGACAAACGGTGTGGATTTGGCCAAGATTCTTAGTTTCTCTCAGTTCCAATCTATAAACTGTGAAAAATGGTCCTTACTTCATAGGATTGTTTTGAGGTATAAATAAAATAATATTTTTATTAGAAGCTCTGTTTCATTCAAAGAACTAGACCCATTACTTCTGAACATCTTTTTCCATGTCTCTCTCAATACCTCAAATTATTCTTGCACCATTCCCTTTTTGACCAATCAGCAAATACTGATCAAGCACCCATCATACAATCTGCAGCCGACCTCCCCAGCCTTCTTGAACTCAAGGTAAACAATTCATGTTTCTGTTCTAAAGCAAAGAAGTCATGGGGAGATATCAGGAGGTGGGTACTAGGGCTGTACCTGGATCAGCTAGACGCACAGCTGGAACTGGTCTCTGGTGTTCTATTTTCTCCCTTACAGGTATGAACTTGTTTCTTCCCAGGGAAGGTATTCATAGTCTACTCAATGTCATTCACCCCACATTTCACTCTCTGATTTTGCAGTAGGTAGATTTGCCTTGTTATTGGGAAGGGTAGGCCCCTCCCCTAACCTCAGAAGAGTGAGTCATGGTTACGCTAATCCTAGGGTAACCTCATTCCCCTTTGCCAGTGATTGGTTTAAGAGAAGGCAAGTTATTTAGTTCTGACAATAAGATGCAAGGAGAAGTCTTGAAGCTCCTTGAAGCTAACAATTTCACTTTCCTAGTAAACGGCACAAATAAGGCTTGGGAAGCTCATTCCTTTTCCTTCCATTTTCAAAGTGAAAGTGATGCCTGACATTGCAGCAGTCAGTTTGGCTCATGAGGCAACAAGCACAAGAATAAAAGCCAATAACCAAAGATGGAGAGCCTGGGGGGTAGAGACAGAAAGAACCTGGACTCTCGGTGATGTGATAGAGCCCTGAACTACTAAACTTCTTATTAGGAGAGATGAATAAATGTTTTTATTGCTTAAAACACTCTTCATTAGGTTTTCTGCTGCTTGCAACTAAAAGCATTCCTACTTGATATTCCTTCTTTTTTTAAGATTTTATTTACTTATCTGACAGACAGAGATCACAAGTAAGCAGAGAGGACGGCAGAGAGAGAGGAGGAAGCAGGCTTCCTGCTGAGCAGAGAGTCCGATGTGGGGCTTGATCCCAGGACCCTGAGATCATGACCTGAGCCGAAGGCAGAGGCTTAACCCAGTGAGGCACCCAGGCACCCCCCTATTTGATATTCCTTTCTGAAGGGTCATACTACAACCTTCCTTATAGCCCACTGCCATCTTTGTTTCAAATGGCTTCTAAGGAATTCCTGCTAATTCCTGCAGATCATGGTATTAGCTGGACTTACGGCAAAAATCTCATGCCCTGGCCCAGACCTACTCATCAGAAACTTCATTTTAATAAATATCTCCAAGTGATTCATATGCACATTCAGGTTTGAAAAGCACCGCTTCAGAGGACACAGAATTGCTAGAGTTGGAAAAAAAGCTCAGTTTTCTCTTATTAAATGAATAGTTGGCAAGACACAATGTTACAAGGGAAACTTCTCATATTGTTGTTGTTGTTTTATTGTTTTGTTTTGTTTTGTTTTTTTGGCAGTAGAGATTTGGGGTAGACCAGATTTACTGAATAAATAAATGTAATCTTTCAGAGTCATCTGAACACAGAGACAAGAACCATTCAGCACAACTCACATGTTTCAAGATTATATCTTTTTTTTTTCTTTTTAAGTAATCTTTATACCCAACTTGAGGCTCAAACTTATGACCCGAAATCAAGAGTCACATGCTCTACCAAATGACCCACACAGATGCCTCAAGATTATATCTTATTTCTAAAAGGGACATGAATTACACAGACATTGAGACATATAACAGAGAGAGTAGTATGGACTAAGGGAGGGCCCACTGCAGACAAATACCTCCTCACATTACAGGCCTTCAGTTAAATCGCTTCATGTGAGGGTCCATCCATTTCCCTGAAGACTCAGAATTTCATTGGCAGTGCCTGGTAATCAGGCTCTAAGAGTTATCCATGCCAATAAAAATAAACATTAGGGATGCCTGGGTGGCTCAGTCAGTTAAGTGTCTGCCTTTGACTCAGGTCATGATCCCAGGGTCCTGGGACTGAGTCCCTCGTTGGGCTCCTTGATCATCAGGGAGACTGTTTCTCCCTCTGCCTGCAGCTCCCCTTGCTTGTTCTCCCTCTCTCCCCTCTCTCTTTCTCCCAAATAAATAAATAAAATCTTTTTAAAAAAATAAACATTTGTTTGCATGAGAGTCAAGGATGTCAAAAAATTAATTTAAATGAAAAAATATGTAGTCATCAAATGGACAAGAAAGCTCTCCTTAGCTTGGTTCGGAGAAATGTCTCCCTATAAGAAGCTTCCTGGGAACCCAAGTCATAATCAGAAGTCATCAAGAGACCTCCCTAGCTCAGAGACCAGAACACTTGAAAGTTCCTAAAATAAGTACATTACCCTCCTCTAAAAAAAACACATGGCAGACACAATTAAAATGAGAAGGATGCCTAGGAGATTTAGATAAATGTGTACTAACAGCACGAAGCTGGTCTAGCTGGGTATATCTGTCTCACTATTGGGAGGGTCTTGACAAGGGGAGAAACGGAAGACTAATAACAAAGTCTCTCTGTCCCTAACTAGTCTTAGCTGATATTCATCCCACCATTTTTCAGATTTCTGTGATGGTGATTATTTCTTTATACCCACTATGCTTTCAGTCAAATTATAATCAACAATGTACCTGGGCAACATGCTATTCTTTATTTTTTTCAAGTGATTGTATATCCTTCTGGCCTAATACGTATTTATCTTAACATTTAATGTACAGAAAGCAACATCATTTCCTTATTTCTCTGTTCTTAGTAGATCTCTCATGGTCACTCTCAAGTACTAGTATAGCATAGATAATAAATATAGTATAGACAAGAAGGTATAGACAACAAGGTCTACCTATTACCATTAATGGATGCAGTGGGATACAGTATCATGGTCCTCATTTTGTGTGTCTCCACAGGAATGGGTTACAGGTATGCTCAAGTAATTCACTCAAAATTCTTGCGAACACAAGCATGTCCTGGGTGGCTGGAGCCTTTGGGTTGTTCCCTCCCCACAGCAGTGTGTTGTAAACTATTATAATTCTCATATGTGTCAGAATATCAAAAAGGCTGGGATTCCCTAGAGCAGTGTAATGGCTCTGAAGTCAGGGTACCAGTAGCCGTGTGAGCAGCCTTGGGCAGATTACTACCCACTACTCACTAACCTCTCTCGGTAGCCTAATATTTTGAGACAAGTGGACCAAAGTTTACTTGATGCTAAACTAGCAAGGTTACTTAATTCACTTAATGTGAATTAATGTGAATACCTAATGTCTTAGTCTGTTCAGGCTATTATAACAAAAATACCATAAACTGAGTGGCTTATGAATATCAGACACTTATTTCTCCTAGTTCTGGAGGCTGGGAAATCCAAGATCAAGGTTGCTGACAGATCTGGGTTCTGGTTCTTGATCTACAAGACAGTCATCTTTTCACTGTAACTTCACAAAGGGGAAATGCGTCTTTTTATAAGGGCACTAATACCATCTATGAAGGCTCTACCCTCCAAAGGGCCCACCTCCTTATAATATCACATTGGACATTAGGTTTCAACATAAGGATTTGTTGGGGAGCACAAATATTTAGACCAGAGCACCTGGGCCCAAAATAAGTTTAACCCTTTAGTCAGGGCAATGGTGGCCTGTAGGGGGAAGCTAAGTGGTTCCAGTTGTGGGTTTGTTGGCTACAGAGGCAGAGGCTAAGGTCTGTTGGGTCACAATGTGCACGGCTTACGAAATTCCTCAGTGTTATCCTATTCTCCTGTCAAAAGTTTTCTACAAAGTTTTATTTTAATACAACTATATTGGTTTGCTAGAGCTGCCATAATAAAGTATCATATACTGGGTGGTTTAAGCAACAGAAATTTATTTATTTAAATTTTCTCGCAATTCAGGAGGCTAGACATCTGTGACCAAGGTGTTGACAGGGTTGGTTTCTTGTGAGGCCTCTGTCCTTGGCTTGCAGATGGCCATCTTCTGTGTCCATACATGTTCTTCTCTCAGTCTATGTATTTATGTTTCCTAATCTCCTCTCCTCCTCTAAGGAAATATGCCATAGTGGATTGAGGCCCACCCATATGATCTTATTTTACCATAAGCACATCTTTAAAGGCCCATCTCTAAATACTCATATTCTGAGGTATTAGAAGTTAGGGCTTCCACATATGAATTTGGGGGTATGGGGCACATGTCAGCCCATAACAGTCATCAATAGCACTAAGACAAATCTGTGGCTGGCTCAGTGCTGTAGGGCTAAGAAAAGGAAAAAGGATGTAGGCCATAAGATTTGATTTCACAAATAGCATGTAGTATTTTAGAAAAGAACAGGTCCTTGGAGAGTCCATCTTTTTTTTTTTTTTAAAGATTTTATTTATTTATTTGACAGAGAGAGAGAGAGAGAGAGATCACAAGTAGGCAGAGAGGCAGGCAGAGAGAGAGGGGGAAGCAGGCTCCCCGCGGAGCAGAAAGCCCGATGCAGGGCTCGATCCCAGGACCCTGGGACCATGACCTGAGCCGAAGGCAGAGGCTTTAACCCACTGAGCCACCTAGGCACCCCTTGGAGAGTCCATCTTATCTTATGCTGTCATTTGCCAGATTAAGAATCTGAGGCCCAAGATGTGCTATGACATTCCCAAACCTATATAATTGTGAGACAAATAATAAATAATCCAAGGGTGAGGTATACAGTTAGAACTTTATCAGAAACAAATGACTTTGCATACATATTCTTGCCTATAAAATCAAAATAAAACACAAAGTCTGCCTTTATATTCGGCCAGAAAATATACTCATGGAAGAAGGCCTACTTATGGTCCTGCATATCAGTCATTTGCCTCTGGTGACTTCTTTCCTTAAGTCCTGGAGCTCCCATCTGCTATATTCCCAGCCTACATCTCTAGCCCTCATGTGCTGTCTGCTGAGATGCTCTCTGCCTACTCTAGGGCCAGCAGCAATTTCCTGATCTTGGCTTCCAGGTCCTAGCATGGCAGCCACACTGTTTCTTCATAGTGAGAGCTGGTGACAAAAATCACAGAATACTGAATCCAGGGCCTCTGTTATTCTGACACATCCCCGCAACCTGCTTCCCAACAGAATTGGCAGCAGGGAGACAGCTTCTGTCTCACCTCTATGGTACAGATTGTGTCCACATGTGTCCAGCTGGTGAAAAGTAATTTGCATCTAGAACTCCTAGATACAAAAGTCTAGGCAATACAGCTTTTAGCGTTCTGACTGCCCAATACAGAAAGGCACGTAGAAAGAAGTAGAATCAATGCAGAGCAACAATCAATCACATCCAGCAGCATTATGCCTTGGGTTTTGTGGATTTTAACCAGCAGAATGAATTAGCTGAAAACCACTGGAAACACTGAACAGAGAGGACTGTCATGCTTCTTTAGTGTGGAGCTGGACTCAGGCCAATGGGAGACTATATTTTAAAAAGGGTAAATGGATCAACTCTTCCAACACACATAACTTTTGCAACAAGAGTCATCGTGCAATACACACCAACAAATAAGTCAAGGATAAATATTTTTAAGACTTGCCCAGGCACAAAAAATATTTGTGTCAGAGACTGACACCCTCCCCCCTTCCCAAGTATTTTCTTCTCTCCTTTTTAATACTAGGAACACCTATCATTAAACATAAATACAGAAACACAGAAACATGGCCATGCAGCTAGTGAAGGAGTTGGCAAATGATGGCCCGTGGGCCAAACCAGACACTGCCTCATTTTGTAAGTACAGTTCTATTGCAACATAGCCATTCTCATTTATTTCCATATTGTCTATGTCCATTTTCACACTACACTGACAGGTAACTGTGACAGAAACCATGCAACCTTCAAAGCTGAAAAGATTTTCTCCCTGGCTCTTTACAGAGAAAGCTTGTCGACTCCTGAGGTGAGGACAGTATTTTCCAGCCTCCCTTGCAGCTAGGCAAGATCACATGACTAGGTGCCAACCGAGGAGATATGAGTGAAAGTGACATATACCACTGTTATGCTTAGCCTTAAAATACCAGCTGTGTGTTCTTCCAATACTCTTCCCGTCACCTGAGCAGACTTTTTCTGGGAAAGGCCAGATACTAAATGCTTGAGACTTTGTGGGCCATGGAGTCTCTGTTACAACTACCCAGCTCTGCTCTTGGAGCACAAAAGCAGTCATAGACAATACATAAAGAAGTGAGCATGTCTGTATTCCAATAAGACGTTGTTTACTAAAGTAGGTGATAGGACAGAGTTGATCTAAGGGCTGCAAGTGGCTGAATTCTGCCTTAAGAGATGGCTAAGTAACAACAGAAAAGGAACTCGAGTTTCTGAATGACCACATGGGGAAAAGCCACAACCTGGACTGTTTATTTCAAGCCTGGTTTATGAGGAAAACAAACAGTGTGACTTATTTAATCCCCTGTATATTTGAGTCCCTTTGTTTTGCAGGTTAGCCTTAAATAGTGCCTTTTGGGCTTGTGAATGACACAAACCAGGGATATACTTTCTAATATTTGCTCAGCATCTTGCTCCTAACATTTACAATTCTATGTTATCTGAGCAGCTTTCTGAGCTAGTCTCTGTGCAAAGCATAGCAGGGGATGAAATGATGAGAAAGACATGTTCCCTCCCCTCGCAAAGTATAATTCTTGTGTTAGGATTTGCTGGTGGGTTGTAATCAGTATGTAATAAGTTATGAGTCAGTTATGAATCACCAGTAGCAATTGATAACTTCACAATGAAAGTTTTGAAGTCTGTGAATGATTTGTTATGCCAGGGGTCCCCAAGATCACCCTAAGGCTTGATAATCTGCTAGGACTCACGAAACTCAGAAACTGTTATGTCCATAGTTATATTAAAGTGAAAGGACACAGATTAAAATCAGCAAAGGGAAAGGTGCATAAAGTCCAGGAGAAACCAGATACAAGCTGCCACATGCTCTCTCCTCATGGAGTCACATGGAGACATGCTTCATTTTCCAGCAATGATGTGTGAGAACACATGCAAAGTCCCCAAGCCTTGGTATCTAGGTATGAAAGGTGTTTGAAGTAGGATCACCAGTAACAAGGCTACTATGAGACAAAAATTAGTGACAATCTAAACTATGGTTGTGGATGTGGAAAGAAGAGACTTACTAGAAACAATTCAGACAAAAAAATCTGTAATAATGAACTCTAAGGATCTGATAAATAGTGACATGCACAGAGAGAGGAACGGAAAAGAGATTAGGATTCACACCTATTCCAGGATTTAGAGACAAGGTGGTTGGGATGATTGTGGGGCTACTATAGGAAATGGGAAAATGGGAAACAGACACTGGAATTTATTTGAAGAGGAGCTGGGGACAAGATATCATCCATTAGATTTGGAAATGGTGAGTGAATACCAATAAAAGGTCCAAATGATACCCATCAGGGCATTTAAGAAATGTTTTCAGAGAGGGCTAGGGGCTTGAGAGCCCCTTGGCATCAAGTTCTGTGGAAATAAATGATGTTTTCAGGGAAGAGAATACAAAGGAAGAAGAGAAGCTGAGAAAGAAGTCTGAGGATGCCATTAGTTAAGTGACAGGCAAGGAAGAAGCATGTGAAAAAAATTAGAGAAGAGAAGCGGAGGTGAAACAGGTTATAAGGCAAGGCAGCACAGAGAATCCAGTGGAGCAACCTGTCCTTGAGAAGTCAAGCAGGGTGCATGGGAGAGAGACTGCTGAGCATGGTTGGCAGTGAAGAAAGGCAATGCTCCATGACCTTGAGGGGGGGCATTGGCCCAATTTCAAAGATGAGAGAATGAGTACTAGGAAAGCAGAGAAGAGAATCTCTCTTCCCCATGCCTCTGGGAGGAGCAGGCGCTCCTGTGGATGTGAGTGGCTGGAAGGGAGGGGTCAGGTAGGATGGGACACAGGGTTAGGCAACCAAAAGCAAAATGTTGACTGAGTGGGCACTCTTTGAAGGAAACTTAGAAAAGCCAGTGCCCCAAAGGCCACAGATGATGATGAGCTGTTCTTTCTCATGAAGCTGGAGCAGCTATGTTGATAAGGCCCTTTAAGTGCTGGTGGTACTGTGAATGTCCCTTGGAGACCACAGGGAAAATGGTCCCACAATCAATTATCATCTGGGTGCTCTGCACTTCTCAGGGAATTTGGCGGGTACTTGAGTGGTGTGTTCCAGCTCAGGATCTCTTCTCTTCAGATTAAAGAGTCATTACAAGTCTGTTTATTTTAGAAAAGATTAATAGCTCCCCCTCCTCATTTCTCAAGAACAGACTTTCGTCTGTCGAGAGTGAGTCATTAAATATATCAGCTCAACTGCTCTGCCTGCAAGATTACAGATATAAAATCATCTGATTTTGACAAAAAACAGCTGTGGCTTTTCTTATTGAGTCTACAATCACTTGCAGGCAGAGACAGATAGGAAATGTTCCACGATAGCAAGAGTGATACAAGCCCTCCACCCTATCAGCAATCTTCCCAAGACCCTCTAACTTGTCACCTTCACCAAGATATCTCTCAGTTAATTCATGTCAAGTCAATGTAACTCAACTCTACCAACTCTCACGAGCTACTTCCATGAGTAGTGTGGAATATGCAAGATGAACAAGAAGGAATATTTATGCTCAGGAATTTTATAGTCTATATGGTGAGCTAAACAAAATCCCCTGAGAACTAAGACTGGTAGTAGTAAGTGTTGTGGTAGAGGTGTTTGAAGAAAGAGAGCCTAGAAAGGCAAGCTTAGCCCTCAGGCAAGGTCTGGAGGATGTGGTGTTGGTAGTGATCTTGAAGGACTTTGACTTGTGTGTGTGTGTGTGTGTGCACGTACATGCACATGTACACACAGGTGTTTAGGGGTTAACTAGAAGGAGAGTGAAACATTTCAGGGAAAGATACTTTAAAACACATGGAGACACAGAATTGAAGTGCATGGGTAAAACGTGGGAAAATCAGAGTTGGAGGGAGTTTTAGGCCCAGATGTCCACAAACCTTGATGTGTGTTAGATCCACCTGGGCAATCTGTGAAAAATTCATCAGCCTGGGCCTTGCCCCTGGATTTTATACACAAGGCTCTGGGGTCTTGGGGACTTTAATGATTAGCCAGGGTCACACTGCTCATTAATTAGTTGAATCAGCTGGAGAACCTGCTTTCAGGGAAGAGCAATTTTTATTTTCTTTGAAGGGACCTGAGGTGTAAGATTTGTGAAGAGCATTATAAGAGAAGACTAGAAAAGTAGGTTGCACTTAGGTTATGAATGAGAGGCTGAGGAAACTGTGAAATTCCTATCAGCACACAAAGCCACTGAAAGCTTCAGAGGGAGACTTGACACTGTCAAAGTAATCAGACATGTGATCTAAGAACAAAAACTTAGGGTTCAGCCTACTAACTGGAAGTGGGATTACAACCAGCTTACAGGTTCCGAACTTCCCAAGCCAGCGAGGCCCTCCCACTCTCATCTGAAGCACATTCCTTTTAAGCCCATTAAAGCAGGGTTTTGTTTTCTGCTTACATAAATGAGAAAATATCCATGAGGAAATATTAGTTTGTCAAGCATCTTCCAAAGCAGCTCATTAAACCAAAGGATGCAGTCAGTGAGAGGAACGCTAATGCTCATCTAGCTCCTGGCCCGAGGACACTACACACCGATTCTCGGCACCATGCTCTTGCGGTTGGCTTCCATGACACAAGGGGCAGCCCCACGTCTCCAAGTGAAGATAAAGGGACAGTGTAGACGGGTCACCCCAGCACTTCACCGTGGCCAGAACAGCATATCAGGAGCCTGCTCTACAGATGTTGGTCCTCTCCACAGCTTCAGAGGCAGATGGAGAGCCAAAGAATCAGAACTGTGTGGCTCCCAGGGGTCTGGGGGCTGGAGACCTGGGTCCTATTACGGGCTACTGTACATACTGCCAGCTGAGGGGGGAGGATGGGAGAGATTTGAAACCTGACCTGCCTTTAGCTCTACCTTTAGTTATTTATGCCAGATAACATGGTCCTTGGGAGGATGACTACTGTGGCCTGCGTAGCTGGCCAAGGCATTTATGACCTGCTTCTTTGTACCTTCACCATTTGCAAAATGCCCCCAGCTTTTACCTCATTATTTATTCTCCTCCTTTTTGTCTTCTGCAGGGTAAAATAAAATGAGAGATTAAACAAAGACATCTTAAATGGGAACACTCCTTATAAGAGAAGACTCAAGATTATAATTAAAATGTTGGCAGAATACTAGATGCCAGAGGAGTTATCATTTGGAACAAAGATTGTGGTAAAATAATCCAGAATGAGGAAAATCTTTTTAAAGAATTCTCTACACCATGTATAAATCCATCAGCATTTTGTGTGAAAGGCAGAAGATCAGAGGTAACACACCTTTCGCTTATTCTGTGTTTGAAAACAATGTTTCTCCATAGGGATGCTATTGCTAACCTGACAGTCCTGTGTTATGCAGAATCTCCTCACACTGCAGGACAGCCAGCATTCCTAAATGCCAGCAGCACTCCTCAGCTGCGGTCAAGCTAAAAATGTCTTTAGAACTATTGCTCTAACATTTCATGGTGCGTTGCAAAAATCATTTCCTCGGATCAGTATAAAGATGCAAAATATTAGCAACACCTTCACTCTTCAGATGATGAGCTGAGACTCCAAGCGGATTGCTGGCTTCTTCATGTGGCTAGGGAGGGGTGGGGCTGGTTCTAAAGTCTAATGGGCTGACTCTAAATTCAATCTCTTTTCTAAAATACCGTGCTGCCTTTGAATGGAGGCAGAGACTCAGGATCGATTTCGATCAACTAATAAAACATGCAACTGAATTTCTGTTGCTGTTATTTATATTTCCAGCTATTTTCTCAGGAGCATGGATCTCATTATATAGAGGACACTTGGTTCTGTGAGGTCATTGATAGAAGGGTATAGGTAGGAGCTAAGGGAATTGGGTTCATTTGCTTAACAGAGGGAAAGGATCATGGAGCTCCCAGGGATAGTAAGGGAGGTTGGGAAACAGGAGAGAGAGGCACGAGGAACCTGTGAGGCCTTGTTAGGTGATATGACCCATCTATGTACTCTGACCCACAAGTCTTAAGCCTCCAGTACAACGCATTATTCATGAAACACTTACAGAGTGAATTTTTAAATACCTAAACTGGCTATTGCACCTGGATGAACAGAGGTTGATGCAGAGACAGCATACATGGTCCCAGAAGGCAGAGGTAGGAAGGTCCAGGAGAGTGTAAGGATCCCTGAGAATCATCAGAAATCCAGGGCCAGGATGGATCTTTCCACAGATGTGGAACTGGTAAATTCACGCAGACTACTGACACCGTGGGAGCATCAGGTCACTTCTGAAACACGTGCAACTCAAGTGAGGGCAGAAACACTGCTGGGTTCTAGAATAGTTTTCAGGTACTGCAAGGGGGAGAACCAGTTTGTGTCAGAGATAACCCAGCTTGAAGCTTTCTCAAAGGTAATCTAAAGATTCAGATCTTCATTTAAGATTCACACAAGTTTTTAGTGATGGATCATTTACTTTTCAGCCTGGTCAGAACCATGACAGCCACTTTTTGAGTACAGTTAAAGCTGGTGAGTGTGGGATGTGAAAGAGACCCGGAAATAAATGACTTAAAGCCATCTTCAGCTAGTGGCCTCACTTTCATAAGCAGAGAGAAGCCAACCATGCCAGGTCATTATCTCTAATGAGGGCAGGATGGTTCTAGAACTCCAGATACATGAAGAGAATAGACATAGAATCACAGAAAATGACTGAATCCCCATATGAATTGAGGACCACATGTTAAGCATAATGACCCACTTATGATTATTATAATGCCCAGTTATGATTATTATACCTTAGGATTCTCATATCAACATCCAGTGTGTTAGTGACAATTGGGTGAAACCTGGCTTGCATTCCCTTGGACACACCAGTTTATCCTTATTTCTTTCATGCTGATGTGCTCTGGCTCTCTGCTTTCTTGTATTCAAGACCTTATTACTGCTTGGAAGGTGTTCCTTGTCTTTGCCTGTGACCTGATCTTTATGTGAGAAGCAGGACAGGGTGGCCCCTGGATGCCTCCCCACTGCTGCAGCCCGGAGTCTCCCTGAGATCGGCCCCCTGAGTGCTTTCTCCCAAAGGCTCCCTGCTGCATAACCCTGCAGCCTTCCGGAGCGTGCTGACGCTCTGTAGGCCAATGGGAACCTCCAAGGCTCCCAGGGGGTCCAAAAAGTTCAGAGAGCAGAATAAAAGAAAATCCATTACTAATACTAAATTCTGCTACCTTTTTCTACCCTGATCCTTCCACAAGAGTGTCTCCCAATTCCCCCTCATGGTCCCAATCATCTTGTCTAACTTCTCCCACCAAGGCAGGCTCTGGCCTGACATGTTCCAGACACAATTAGTCAGTGGTTGACTCTCATTCAAACAATAATAAAAAATCAGACGGGCAGGCATTGTGTTCTTTGAAGATGAACTTGATAGGCATGAAATCTCGAAAGAAATCCTGCAGGCATGAAGCCTAGGGTCCTCAGTGGGTCTCTCCCTGATCCCTGGGCAATGCTTGCCTATCACAGCCAGCACAGAATGAGGGAACATTGTACTCAGCTTGTCCCCTTCCCTCAGTGGCTCTGGATTGGCAACCTGTTCAGGATCCAGTGTTTTATAAGGAAATGCCACAGAAAAGGAGTATAATTACTGCTCAAGAAGGAAACTCAGGGGATTCCAGGATTTAAAAGGGTTCAGAAAATATCCCAGAAATCACAGTAACGTGGTGTTCAGGGACAAGTATAAGGCCTCCAAGCAGCTCTAACAATTGAGAAAGGGATATTTACAGAATGCAATCAGAGTCCCAAAATTCCCAGAAAAAAATACAACCTTAAGCTAAACATCTTTATCTAAATAAATCTTTGATATCTGTAAGTGAGCCCTCTCTGGACTTTGAAGCATAGATTTGAAAACTGCAGGGCACAGCAATCCATCCAAGCCAAACCGGTCTCCTGGCAAATAAGAAGTTTTTCTGGTAAATGTCAATAGCCTCCAGCCATTTAGAAGGGTGAGAGAATGGGGAAGCTTGTGCGTTCCCTTTTCTCCACAGTCTTGCTACCAGGAGTTGTATTATAATGAAAAGAAGTTTTAGACAATGTTCTGACACCACTTAAGCAGACTCAAAAATAATCTTAAGCCTGATCCATAGCTGAGAAGTCCCACCCTTTACCCTTGGGCCCTCTCCTATCCAGGCCATCCAGGCTGCTCAGCATTTCCCATAAAAAAGCTTCGCTGAATTTGAGGCAAGCATCTTCTAATGGGAGATGTGACCCGCTTTGTGCTGTGTCAGGCGCAAGGTGCTCTGTGAAGGGGAGGACTGCGGGGCCAATCCAGAGGTCTAGACCTCAAATTTGAACCATTTGTATTCATTCACATAATTCATGACACTTCTAACCAACCACCTGTTTTGAATACTACTCTTTTCACCAATTAAAAACTATTTTAAACATCCCTTATGCTAATTGGTAAGCCTTCCAGCGTAGGTTTGGCTAATTATATTTACAATGCGGAGACCATCTTAGACAACGTTGATTCGAGCTAGGGTACTTCGACTAGTGATTAACCACTTCTACAGGGTAGCTCCCTAAGATAGATAGGGTACTCTAAAGACTAGCTAACTGTACTTGGAGGATAGGTTAGAGTCGACTTGTAAATACAAGGACGTCACAAAGTTTGTATTGGAATATTTTAAAATAAAATGCCACACAGACTGTATAACACATGAGAACAGGAAAAAGGCATCAGAGGGGAGGCCGGAGTGGGAAACAAGGGAAACAGTCTTGACTAGCTGACTTCTCCTTTGTTTTCAAGAGCATGAATCCTGCTTCAGTAAGTGATGAGACCCATGGAAAGCACAGGTTCTTTTGGCTTGAGGCAGATTTATTTGATAAGAAATAAACCTTAATTGGCCTCTTCCTAAATCTTTTTGTTTTGAAGATCAGAATTTCACTGGCCCAGAAGTATCCAGAACAAACCAGACAACTGTATCCAGAGCATTTAGAAGTTTAGAAAGAAAGTTTGAGGCAAGGATCACAGAAACATATCTGTTCTAACCAATTCTACATCTCCACTCTCCATTGCTTCTGAAAGGCAATTAAAAAAAAAAAAACAACAACAACAAATCTCTAGTAGAAAAACATCCGAAGGCAAAGAAGCAAATTTCAAGTGTATTATCTAAATTCCACTGATAAATAGAAAATGTTACTGGTGAATCCTGGCTGAAAGGTAAAACTTTGCTAGTATTTTAAGGCATTCACCCTAAATTATATTAAATTATAGGATGTGGAATATAAATGAGAAACACACACAGGCACATACATGCACACGCATGCACACACACACTTTTGTAACTCTCACTGATACTTTAATATAAGATTTAAAAGGAAAATCAGGCAATGAAATTGGTAAAATAATTTCACAATAAACCCTGCTAGTTTTGGGGATGCCTGGGTGGCTCAGTCAGTTAAGCTTCTGCCTTTGGCTTAGGTCATGATCCCAGTGTCCTGTGATTGAGCCCCACATCGGGCTTCCTGCTCAGTAAGGGTTGTGCTTCTCCCTCCCTCGGTGTTCCCCCTCCCCACTTGCGCTCTCTCTCTAGCATGCATGTGTTCTCTCAAATAAATAAATTTTTTAAAACCCTTGATAATTTTGAAATTATATATTCATCAAACACCAAGTGACCTGAAATTTGAGATTAAATGTCTCCTACAGAACATGATTCAATGACTCTTTCCCATTCTGGGAACAAGGCAGGGTGGAAATACATGCAATAAAAACAACAAAATAATATAATTATAATAGTAAACAAATCAATGCTTCAGCTTTTGGAAACCTCAGCCATCCTACAAGCACTTTGTTTTGCTTGGCTTTCTTCCAGCACCTTTGATCTCCTACATGTTGTATGGCTTCTGAAAAGTGGCCGACATAAATCAAAATGCAATACAAAAGGAATATAAAAGGTACCAAAGGCAAGAACAGTGACTGTGTTTTTGGGTTCATTGAGCTAAGACATTAGCAAGCTCTGGCATTAATCTACCCGCTGGTATGAGGATAACTTTTTCAAGCATCAGAGTTTCTTTCTTTTTTTTTAAATTTTTGTTCAAGATTTATTTATTCATTTAAGGGAGAGAGTGTGCAGACAAGCAGGAGGGATAGAGGGAGAGAAAGAATCCCAAGCAGATTTTGTGCTGAGCACAAAGCCCGATGTGGGGCTTGATCCACGACTCCTGAGAACAACATCTGGGCTGAAACCAAGAGCTGGATGCTCAACCGCCTCAGCCACCCTGATGCCCCAGCATCAGAGTTTTTAAAGAAACAAAACCTCTCTAGCCAGAGGGGCAAGATATGCACGGATCACATACAGGGCCTGCCTGGGGCGGGGGAGGGTGTCTGTGTGGAGTAAACTCCATTGCCTGAACATATGGTAGAAGGGCCCAGAAAACCCCTGCCTTTAGAATATCTCCCTCATCATTCTGTTATGGTCGCCTGACCTTCTATTATGAAAGATTTTATGTATTGGATTTAAGATAAGGACTTTCTAGCTACTTTAAGCTGCCAACACTCTTCCTTCCCTTAAAATTTTATTCAGAGGTCTCATGAATAGAACAGAAAAGCTGAGATGCTATAGCCGAAGGGGAAGACCACTGGAGCAGGCCCACTCTCTTTCTGAGACACGTCCAGATGGCGACAGATCACCGAAGCACATTTGAGAAAGTGCTCAGTTAAGACGTGGCTTCCAAACTGATGTGCACAGAAGGGTTTTAGAAGTCCAGAAATATCGATCCCTCTGAGCCCTCGTGGCCCGTTGTCTTTCACTTTCGTTTATCACAGTGTATGGAAAAATAATTCTCTGTGCATCAGACATGAAAACGAGTTGAAAGAAGTAGGCTAGGGCAGTGTGCCTAACAGAGGTTGTCACACTGAATAATTACCAGTATTAACCCTTTAGCGTGAGTATTTTTTTTCCTAATTTGTGAAGTAAAGGAAATGTATTATCAAGGAAATCTTGATAGGGGAAATGAGGGGGAATACATGTCAAAAACCAGCACTCTCAGGAAGGAAAGAATTGAGTGGGAGGCCACAGGAGTAGGTTGGAAACAGGATTCTGGATGGCCTGGAAGCCAAAGGTACGACCCGAGGACAAGGGAAAAGGACACTGAGGAATGGGGAGGGCTCTGCAGTGAAGGCCCTGCTCTCCCACCTGGCCAGATCAGCTCTGCTCCCAGATGTCAGCTCGCCCTATGTCGAGATCATGTACATAAACTCACATTTTAGTTTTGAGGGAGATTTTTCACAGTAGAAGCACTCATTTGGGAGACCCATATAAGTGGCTTATTCACCTGGAGGAAGGCAGACTTGAGTTTCGAAAGGGTCGATGAGTAACTTCCAGTGGAGGCCCTTCGCAGAAGAAGACAGGCCCTGACAACCTCTGACTGAAGAAACAAAGCTGCTTCCCACCTCCTCCCTCCCCAGCATCCTGTCCTCTTCCTCTGTTTCTCAACTTCTTTTCCCATCGTTGTGACTCACAAGTGTCAGCCACTGGAGCGACTCCCCATTTCCCAGTTCTCAGAGATCTCATTGTGAGCCGTTTCTTCTCATCCCCATCCACTTAATATTGGGCACTGATCCAGACACGATCCCCTTTTCCAAAGGCACCCCCTGAGGTGCAGCTTCCTGGCAGGCACCTTCCACAGGCAAAAATGACTTGCCTCTGAGGACTGATGCGCCAGACGGACAATCTGAGGTTTATGGTTTTCCAGCAAGGGGTTTCACAAAGCCTTGCCAATTCCCCTTTTGCCATTGGCCAATTCCCTTTCACTGGCTCTCCCTGCTGTCATCTGCTTTGTCAGCCAAATCCCTTTTCATTTTTCTCAGCTTCATCTTGGACTCAGGCCTAGGAAGGCCTGTCAAGAAGATTCCTGACGTATGAAGTTTTATGACTCTTCCACTACCATCCCAAGAGGCACCATTTTTTTTCACCTCCAAATGTTTCAGAAGAGTGCATTTTCATGTCTTCCGTAGAGCATGTTTGACAGAAACACCAAATGCATAATGGCATATGTATTATTTTCAAACGAGAATTGAAATAAAAAAGTAACAAAACGATGGAAATAGAACCCTCAAAAAAGATTTGGGGGAAGGGAGAAACAAGTGGAGAAATACTAAAATAGAGAAAGTCCTTGGACAAATCTGAAAATCTTTAGGGCGAATGAAAAATTACATCAGAAAGGGTGATGTTGTTTTAGATTCAGGATGCCTTGATGCTTGTTTGTATACACTCGTCATTCAAGCCCTTCTTCTGAATGCTCTGGGCCTGTCCCAAACTCACTTGCCCTTTTCTCACCAAAGTGCTCGTTATTTCTCAGCACGATCTCTCCGTGTTAGCGAAGTATCTTGCTCGCCGTTGCTCACACACTACTTGCTACATCCATCCGAGATGCTTGCCAAATGCAGTTCTCTTCCCAGGCAATACGCCTGGCACTGATTTGGTCTTTGTTTGTTTAATTGAACATTTGTTGAGGCTTCCTAGGTGCCAAGCATGTCACATGCATTATCTCATTTAATTTTCAAAACAACCCTATGAGATAGGCATCGTTACTGTCCCCATTTGAAAAAAAGAACACATGAGGAAACCGGTTGAAGAACTTTAAGCCACTGGCTCAAGGACTATTACTGAGTGACAGGAGCAGCATTCTAACTCAGGTGTGTCTGACCCTGGAGCCCAAGCTCTGAGCCATGGCACTCTCATCATCAGTTAGGGGATAGAAATGATGGCCACCCAGTTGGCCTTGGAAAATACAATTCTCAAGCCCACTGCTGTTCAGATCAACAGGAAAACCAATCTTTTCTTAGCTGCACCCTTCCGGCAGAAACCAATACCTTTCCAGCTGCTTCTATGGAAGCTGGAGGCAGCTGAAGCCAAGGAGGTCTGCAGAAAGTCTCTCCTAGCATGACCAAGAAGACTTCCTGGTGGTGGCATGGCTAGGCTCTGCCTCCCATCCCCCACGATTCAGAGCTTTCTCCAGGGATCAGCTCCAACAGTTCTTGAGGAGGGAAAGAGGATAATCCCTCACCCTCCGCCCTCTGGCACTACTCTCAGTCTAGAGGTTTCCACACCAACCCTGGCCTGATTTGTAGTGAAACTGGCTTCGATTCATTCACAGTCACATCCCAGGCTCCAGTCTGCCCTGTAGAGAACAGGTTCCTCTGCTATTCTCCTTTCAACCAGCTGGCTCATAGCAGGACCCAGCCCCTCCCTCTTGTCTCATTCTTCTCTCAAAGCAGTTTTGTTTCAGGGACTTCCCTGTCTTTCTTGTTTGTGGGTGGTGATGATGGTCGCCCACTAACCCTTAATTCACCTCAAGAAATTTCAGTCACTTTGAATCACAGGGAAAGGGATTGGGGTTTTAGTTCCTTCCCTCACAGAAGATCCTGAAGTTCTCAGACAAATTTGCTCCCACCACTCTCACAGGAGTTCAGGGACTTTTTAATAGTTTTTTGTTTTGTTTTGTTTTTGTTTTTTAAGCCAAGCTTCAACTCACCCTGCTACAGTCAAAACTCAACTCTCAGGGGAAACTACTTCAATGTTCCTTTGCTTCTGCCACTTAGCTCTTTGATTAATTTTGGCCCCATGAGCAACTTGAAGTTTGTGAGCCCCTCCAAGGCTGTTAGTACTCCTCAGAGCCCAATAACTGGGGTTCACTGACTAGGGCCATGGAACAGTCTCTCTGTTCTTTTTGTCCCTTTTCCTTTTCTTAACAGTGTCAGGAGCAAGGATGAGTCTATTATTGGCAAGGCTGTTTGGATTCTTCAAAGGAGAGATGTCAAAGGCAAGATCCTGTGGGGAGGGTAATTATTTTGTTCTCAACCATCCTGCACCAGACCTCTCATATGTAATATTATAATGAACTGATATTTCCAACTATTTTATCTTCATCTGCATCCCCAAGGGACATAGGGAGCACAGACTGAAGACTCTGGATGAGCCTGGGAAGATTCAGGGGCTTTAAAAGGAGCAGATTAGCAGAGTATTTGGGAGAGATTCTCTTCCCCTCTCCACTCGTTTTTCATCTGATCCCAGTTGGCCTCAGAAGGCCAGCCAGCTCCCAGCCTCCTAGCCCAGCTGCTGCCCCTGCCTGGGGAAGTAGGGGAAGTGGGGGCACTGTATTGGGGAGGCGTATATACTATTTCTCTCTAACCTCTGCATTCATCCTGCTTGATTACCATATCCACCACAGTGGATTTTGCATTGTCAAGACTAGAATGTATGACGATGTTCTTTCCCTGTTGCATATATTATATTTTGAAAACAATGAACTGTCAGGAGGAAGCACAGATAAAAAAAGTTATTTATTTCTTAACTAACTTCTGCTGCCAGGCAGACTTTATATACAGGGTCTTATTTAATCCTCCCAAAAACACTGCAAAGGAGATTTTATTCCATTTCTCTATTAAGGAAATTAAGGATGAGCAAGGATCTCTGACATGGGCGATAGCAAATTTTTCTAGAAATGTATCCTGAGGCAGGGAAATAAAAGCAAAATCATTGAGGCTACATCAAAATGAAAAGTTTCTGCACAGCAAAGGTAACAACAAAACTAAAAGGCAACCTACTGAATGGAGAAGATATTTGTAAATGGCATATCCAATAAAGGATTAGTCCCCAAGATATATAAAGAATTGATAAAACGCAACACCCAAAAAATAAATAATCCAATTAAAAAATGGGCAGGAGACATAAACAGACATTTCTCCAAAGAAGACATCCAGATGGCAGACACATGAAAGATACTCAACATCACTCATCATCAGGGAAATGCCAATCAAAATCCCATTGAGATATCACCTCACACCTGTCAGAATAGCTAAAATCAACAACACAGAAACAACAAGTGTCGGCAAGAATGTGGAGAAAAAGGAACCTTTGTGCACTGTTGGTGGGAATGCAAACTGGTGCAGCCACTCTGGAAAACAGTATGGAGATTCCTCAAAAAGTTAAAATAGAATTATCCTATGATCTAGGAACTGCATCAATGAGTATTTACCCAAAGAACACAAAAACACTAATTCCAAAGGATACATACATCCCTATGTGTATAGCAGCATCATTTACGGTAGCCAAATCACAGAAGCAGCCCTTGTGTCTAAAGATAGATGAATGGAAAAGAAAATGTGATACACACACACATACACACACACACAGAGGAATATTATTCAGCTGTAAAAAGAATGAAATCTTGTCATTTCCAATGGCATGGATGGAGCTACAGAGTATAATTCTAAGTGAAATAAGTCAGTCAGAGAAAGACAAATACCATATAATATCACTCATATGTGGAATTTAAGAAACAAAACAAAGGAGCAAAGGAAAATAAAAAGAGAGATAAACAGATTCTTAAGAGTCTTTCTTAAGAAACAGACTCTTAACTATAGAGAACAATGTGTTTCATTACCAGAAGGGAGACGGGTGGGGAGATGGGTGAAATAGGTGAAGGGGATTCAGGAGGGCCCTTGTCATGATGAGCACTGGGTGGTGTATGGAACTGCTCAATCACTATATTGTACATCTGAAACTAATGTAACACTGTATGTTAACTATGCTGGAATTAAAATTAAGACTAAAAAATTTTTTTTGAAGAAATTTTGTAAAAAGGGTGAACAAGGATCACCTAGTAAATGTCTTAGCTAGCAAATAGAGAGCAGGAATTTGAATCTGAAGCCCCATGATCTTCCCACTGCTTGACTCTCCCTAGTAGGTGGTGGCCTCTCACCTGAGCTATGGCTTTCCCTTGGAGGAGCAGGCCAAGGCAAATCAGCAGACTTCTCTATTTGATTATTCTTTTTTAATCACAAAATATAAAAGAAGATATATACTGTATGGTGACTAACATAACTGTATAAAATAACATATATATTGTTATATATATATTATATATAAAATAATATATGTTACTATATATAATATATATTGTTATATATATATTATATATAAAATAATATATATTTATATAACAATATATATTATATATATAATATAACATAACTAACATAACTGTAAAATATAAAAGAAGATATATACTGTATGGTGACTAACATAACATATTAAAATGCTAATAATTTTATATTTTAAATTTTAAAAAAGAAAATAAACCAAAGTATTATATAATACTACAATATCACTTGAATGGATGACTAATTTTGAAACAAAATGGAACACTTCCCGATGTCATTAAACCCACTCAATTTCTCTATGTGTGGTAACATCTCACATTTTAATAATAAATCCTGAATTTCCAACTCAATTCAGATTCTCAGTTTGGAAACTCCTCCAGTCTCTCTTCATCACTAGAATGTCCTGCAGCTTTGGGATTACCGTCACACTGTCAGCATCTCTATAGGAGTTCTTCTAAGGTGGGTAAAGGCAAGACTATTGTGGGCTCAAAGCCGGACTCTGCACCTATTTTTTTTTTTAAGATTTTTATTTATTTGACAGAGAGAGACACAGCAAGAGAGGGAACACAAGCAAGGGGAGTGGGAGAGGGAGAAGCAGGCTTCCTGCTGAGCAGGGAGCCCAATGTGGGGCTCGATCCCAGGACACTGAGATCATGACCTGAGCCGAAGGCAGCCACTTAACACCTGAAGCACCCAGGCACACCGGACTCTGCAGCTATTGAGGGAAAACACCCAATTGGAATATTGTCAGAATTAAATGAGCTACTGTTCAAAGTATTTAGATAGAAAGATCTCAGTTAATTGTAATTATTATTATTAACGTTTTCAACTGTCCTAGAAAATGAGATGCATCTGTGACTGCCTTTTAGTATTGCTGTTCAGTTGGCAGACGACAACCCTGCTTCATCCACTTGAGGGGCTATGTGGAACTGGGGGGACAGGTACACAGTCCCATTTGGGGGCGGAGGACAGAATAGTGTGGACAACTGGGTACCCCTTGGCACTGCAATGAGATAGGACTCAAAGGAAAGGAGGAGAGTCTTTTGATCCATCTCTGTCTTTTATAATCAAAGTTATCACCTTGTTATAATAAAAAAAGGATCAAAATACTGTCTGGAGAGGAGAAACATTTCTAATTTTAGCAGCATGGAAAGAAAGAAAGAAAATTGCATCTTATATTGGGAAAAACAAAAATACTAGTAGTATTTATTTCTGGAGAGTAAGACTACTATAAGTAGTTTTATTTCGTTTTGGGGGTACTTCTCCAAGATTTCCAAAATTTTTGATGAATATATTTTACTTGCATAATGAAAAAAAATAAAGTTATGGGCATTATACAAATCGATACCTAACTTTCCTTCCAGCTTGTCTATTCTCTGTCAACATTTATTTTTATGACAGCACTTAGGTTCCCCCATCATTTTCTTTTGGATACACTAATGAGATGCCAAACTTAATGCTTGTCTTGGTTAAGCCTAATTTCAGGAGGAAAAACATCATTCTTTACCTCTCTTCTGACATTGTGCCTCTGGCTGAGATTAACATGGGAGAAACTGGACAAATTTAGGAAAGGCAAGAGAGTTTATTATAAATAAAACCCAAGAGAAGCACAGTAGTACTCAGCTGTAGTCCAGGAAACCTAACATTACTTGTTTGGGTTGAACCTACACCAGTGAGTCAGTCTATTATCATTCCACTTTGTAACATTTTGCTCAAACACTTAGTCCTTTCTAAAAAGCACTGCATTCTCTTAAATGTCTCTATCTAATATTTTAAGGACTTGTCAGCCTGCCGAACTCTTCTAAATCCTAGAAGATACACTGAAGTTTTAGATCGAATAATGAATTCAAAAAGACATGATTCCTTCTCATTGCATTTAGGGTTTTTTTCCCTACACAAAATTAATTAATTAATTAATTAAGGCCACTCCAGCTTGGTACGTGACACTTTTTTTTTTTTAAGATTTTATTTATTTATTTATTTGACACAGAGAGAGAGCCAGAGAGCACAAGCGGAATAATGGCAGAGGAAGAGAGAGAAGCAGGCTCACCACTGAGCAGGGAGCCCGACAGGAGGCTCGATCCCAGAACCCTGGCATCATGACCTGAGCCGAGGGCAGATGCTTAACCAACTGAGCCACTCAGGTGCCCCCACAAAATTTAGAATGTTCCTTTTTAGAAAACATACCCAGAAATGCTTAGAATTAGTTACTGATTAAAAAATACTTCTTCAGAGGAGCAAGTCAATTATTTACCCAAATCATTGCTGAATGATAAACAGGTGAGGTGAGAGAACTTACCATTAGTCATAGTGCCACCTAAGGAATAATTATACTTAATATTTCTGCCATATAGACACTTGTCTAAGCACTTTACACATTATTAAATCATTTGGTCCTTGCAACAACACTGTGAGAAAAGACGTTTTTACCTTCATATTACAGGAGAAGAAAAGACCCAGAGGGATTAGGAAATTGTTCAATGTCACAAAATCATCAAGTGGTAGAACTAGGATTTGAGCCTTAGGCAGGCTGGCTCTACAGTCCGTGTTCTTAACTAGTAGGTTATGTTGCCTTGACTTGATTGTCAGAGATGGAAAAGGGAGGCGTCTGGATTACTGGACAATTCCAAGGCTCTGCCCTCCAGCAGCATTACCACGAGCGCCATCACCAGCGACTGCCTTAAATACTGTATACATATGCATGTCCCAATCACTGAACTATGAATAGTACCTTGTTTGGAAAAAGGGTTTTTGCAAATGGAATCAAATGAGGGATTTTGAGATGAGGAGATACCCCTGGATTAGAGAGCAGACTATAAATTCAATAACAAGTGGAAGATTTAAGACAGAAGAGAACTCACAGAAAAGCAGAAGAGGGAACATGACCACCAGGCAGAGACTGGAGTGAAGTGGTCTCCACTAAAAAAAAAAAA
>PISX010020730.1:0-35148 GCA_004024625.1 Mellivora capensis | reverse complement strand
GTGGCCATTCTAGATCCCTCCCAATGCTAACTTCTCCAGAAAGCTTGCTTTTCTTTTTTTCTTTTTTAACTGAAGTATAAATAACATACAACATTGTTATTAGTTTCAGGTGTACACTTTAATTCCATACTTGTATAGAAAGCTCTCTCAGAATCAGTCCTTTCGACTTCCAAACAAGATGTTAAACACATAAGGCCCACTGACTTTCTCCACAGAAACAAAACCTAGAGAACCCACGGAAGTGAGGAGGAATGAGATGGATGTCAGACCCGGGCCCTGGGGGCTGGGTGGACAGCAAGCTCAGAGCAGAAGGGTGCCAGGGTGTAAAGGTGGGTGACAGATTGGGGATTGCTTTCTACTTGTGCTGTCACTGCCTGGCAGTGGGCAGTGCCAGTAAGCAGCCCCGTACCCCCCAGCAGGGTACCATCAAGGCAGTGTGGGAGCCTAGCACAGGGAGAATACGCACATGTGTATGAGAAAGAGAGAACAAGAGGGCAAGGGGACTGTGAGCTGGCTGGCATCTGAATGAACCTCCCTCCCTACTGTCTATCCATTTGGTGAGTTAGGTAATTACAACTCAAGGAGACAGCTCTTGACAACGAACAGACAAGGCACCGTGTGTGTCTGGGAGGGCACAGGCTGTGACTGCAAACAGGGAGTGACTGAGCCCATGCTGGGACCAGGGGCTGTCCTCCTCTACTGTCCCACCCCCAGTTCCTACAGGCAATGAAGTGGCAGAGGACAGGGTCTAGGCTTCTGCATCTACATCCCAGAAGCACGTTACCAATCAGAGTGGCTAACTGTCTCCCAGGGACATGGGCTTATAGGAAAATAGGAGGCAACTGAAGAAACAAAGTACTATAAAAAATGTTTTCTCTGGTACAGCATGTCTATCTGTCCTAAGTAATGGATCGGACAGAGAAGAGAATTTTAAGGTATTGCAAAAATCATCTCAAAAAAGGGAGAATACTGGAAATAAAAAACAGGAACAGCAGGTAAAGAATTGGGAGATAAAAGACCTGAAAAATACAATAGTTAAAAAAACTCTCATATAATAAAAAGATAAATAATTCAACTATAAATGAGCGATGAGGGGCATCCGGCTGGCTCAGTTGGTGAGAGTGCAGCTGATCTCAAGGTCATGAGTTTAAGCCCCATGTTGGGCATGCACCTCCTTAAAATAAAAAATACGTTAAAAAAAGGGGGGGGGGCACCTAGGAGGTACAGTTAGTTTAAGGGTCTTACTCTTGATTTCGACTCAGGTCATGATCTTGGGGTTGTGAGATGGAGCCCCAAACTAGCTGGGAATGGAGCCTGTTTAAGATTCTCTCTCTTGGGGCACCTGGGTGGCTCAGAGGGTTGGGCTTCTGCCTTTGGCTCAGGTCATGGTCTCAGGGTCCTGGAATCGAGCCCCACATTGGGCTTCCTGATGGGTGCAATAGCTGCTTCTCACTCTCTCACTCCCCCTGCTTGTGTTCCTGCTCTGTCAAATAAATAAATAAAATCTTAAAAAAAAAAAAAGATTCTCTCTCTCCCTCTGCGTCACCTTCTCTCATCTCTTGACTGTTTTTGAAATGTTTAAGTCTGAAATTATTACGATTAAAGATATATTTATTTATTTGAGAAAGAGAGCATGAATGGGGTGGTGGTGGGGTGGTGGCAGGAGAGAATCTCAAGCAGTCTCCCCACTAAGTGGGAGCCTGATGTGGGGCTTGATCTTATGACCCTGAGATCATGACCTGAGCCAAAACCAAGAGTCAGACACTCAACCCACTGAGCCACCCAGACACTCCCAGTCTGAAATTATTTTTTTTTTTAGTCTGAAATTATTTCAAAAATTTTAAAAGATTTTATTAATTTATTTGACACACAGAGCCACCCAGGCACCCCTGAAATTATTTTAAAGTGAAGAATGAAAAAGAAAAAACCCAAACCCCCAGTAGGTGAGTTACATCTTGTAACACAGTGCGAGTTGGCGGCTCAAGTGGAGGAACTCTTCCAGAAGGTATCAAGAGGAGATAAAGAAGTGGACCAGCCAGACATTAAGAAAGGACAGAAACAGAAGTGCAAGCAATACCACAGAGGGGCTGCAAAGGGAAAGAAAAAAAGAATGGAGAGAGGAAAATATTTGAAGAAATAATGGTCCAGGCTTCTGAATACACGTGGAGGGTGAATACGAGAACTTCTGTTCTCGCACCCAAAGGCCACTAAAATGACAGAGAAAAGAATAAAAATGGACAAAGACACTGGCAAGAAGATGACAATAGGCAAGAGAGATGCCCCTGAATTGTGGAAGCTGGAAAGCAGATGGTGAGTGGAAAGCAGGCAGGGGCCCCAGAGAAAGTGGCATCTGAAGCCCGAGAGAAGCTGGAGCTGAAAGGCCCGCACCTGGAGGGCCAGAGAGAGAAGGCTAGAGCGCAAGATGGGGGCTGAGAAAGAAGCTATCAGAAAGCCTTTAAAAGGAATGGCTAGCCGGGCACCCAGAACTCTCTCTCACCCCAGCAGAAGACCCAAGCAATGGTTCTTCTCTGGGAGAGATTTTGATGGAAACATTGTTGGTGGTCACAGTGGGGAAGGGTTGTGCTTCTAGCCAGCAGAAACCAGGAAAGCAGCTTCACATCTTCCAGGACAAGGTCCCCACAGGAAAATGACCTGGCGCTATGTGTCAACAGCGCTAAGTGTGAAAGCTCCCTGGGCTAGAGGACATGGAGCACAGGTGAGAGCAGGGATAAACCCCACTGAAAACACAGAAGATTAAGAGGATATCTAGGGGCGCCTGGGTGGCTCAGTGGGTTAAGCCGCTGCCTTCAGCTCAGGTCATGATCTCAGGGTCCTGGAATCGAGTCCTGCATCAGCTTCTCTGCTCAGCAGGGAGCCTGCTTCCTTCTCTCTCTCTCTGCCTGCCTCTCTCTCTACTGTGATCTCTGTCAAATAAATAAATAAAATCTTAAAAAAAAAAAAAAAAAGGATATCTACATATTGAACAGTGAGACCTGTCCCCTCTTCCCCTATGGAGCTCCCAGAATGCTGACCACCATACTTATAACCCCCAGTGTGATAGTGGTAGGAGATATGGCCCTTTAGGTAAGATCATAAGGTAGAACCTGGCTCCCGCCATGAGGCTGGTGTCATAACTTATAAGAAGGAGAGAGACCAGAACTTTCGCTCTCTCCATCCATGAGGGCATAAAGAAGAGGTCATATGAACACATAGCGAGATGGTAGGCATGTACAAAGCAAGAAGAGTCCTCCCCAGAAACTCAATCTACTGGCGCCTTGACCTTGGACTACCAGTCTTCTGTAACAGGAAAAATAACTGTCTGTTGTTTAAGCTACTCAGTCTATGCTATTTTTTATAGCAGCCTGAGCTATAAGACACTCACCAAAATTGCCAGGTTCCAGCCTGATTACCTAGAATCACGTCTATCGCTGATAGTCCTTTCCAATTGGCATTTTATCACCTCACTTTTAAATAAAAATGGGTAATGAAAGACCATCAAATATTTAAAGAAAGCTTCTAAAAAAGAATAAGAAAAGGGAAAGTTTTTCACAAGAAATCTGACTACCAAACAAACAGAAAAAAGACCTTAGAGGAAAGAGAGACAACACAGGAAAGCAGAGGAAAACAGAAAAAACAAACAAACAAACAAAAACAAACAAACAAACAAAAAAAAAAACCACGAATATCTCAGAGAGATAAAGGAATGCAATGCCTTCCATAAGCACATAGGCAACTACAAAAAAAGGAAGCCACAGAGAAAAAAACCTTTTAGGAATTGAAAAACCTATTACAGAAATAAATTTAATATAATGATTGGAGGTTAAGTTGAAGAAATCCCACAGAGCAGAGAACAAAAGACAAATGGATGGAAAGTGGGAGAGAAAGACAGGAAAACCAAAAAAATCGGTCCATGAGATCCAATATCTGAACAATACAAAGTTCCAGAAATAAAAAAGAAAGAAAATGGAGGGGATGAATCTTACAGAAATAGTGCTAACAACTTCCAGAACGAAAGAAAATGAGTTTCCAGACTGAGAGTCTCCACCAAGTGCCCTTGCCATGAATGAAAAAAGTCCCCTATCAGGGCACACTGTCAAGAAGTTTCAGGACATTAAGCAGAAAGAAGATTTTGGGTTCATTTCAGGCCATTTTGGAGAACAGGTAATTTAAAAGCCTTTTTAATACAAAATATCTAAAAAAATACTGGCTAAAATATAAACACAAATCCCATCTAACAGCTAAATTCACAAAATAAATAAATAAAAGGACTCCACAAATGCCCTGAATGATGAGAAAACTGAAAACCACAGTGGTAAACGCTAATGCTGGCTGCCCTGGGGGAGTTTGTGGGCTTAAAAGAAAAGGGTTTGGGATTGATGAGCCAGATGGGCCCAGGAGATAAGGTTTAGTGCCTGCCTAAAGGAGGGAGATAGAATTGAGAAATCCTGCATGAATCTAGGAGAAAAGGTAAATTAGAAAATAATCTATCCACCAAAAGAGACAAAGGGGGAATATTGTCTATATTAGCTAGGGCTCTGCATGACAAGTCTTCTCTGAGAACTCATAACCATAGGCCTCCCAAGAATCTGTAATCCAAATTCACATTACTTATGTGGTCTAAGAACCCACGATCACCACCACCAAGCAGAGAAATTCAAGTAAAAAATAATCCCAGCTCATGTCTTTGGCATACCTTAAAAAAATCAAATGCAAAGCAGTTCTAGAGGTACACAGCCTAGTTCAAGGTTCTAAGAATTTCCTCAGATAAAGCATCATCAAACATTAACTCACCTTCCAGCATTATAAAACACATGAAGGAAACAAACCACTGTGGGTAAGAATCAACAGAAATAAGAGACACCAAAATTGGATCCCCAGGAGCTTCAAACAGAATGATCATATAGACTATAAAATAATTACTTCAATTATTAAATGCTTTATTTCACTAAAATCAGTATTTAAAATACTGAGAGAAAATAAATGTCAACTTAGAATTTTGTATCTGATTGAACAATTATCCAAGAGTGAGGGCAAAATAAAGGCACCTTTCTTTTTTATTTATTTATTTATTTTAATTTTTTTAATTTTTTATAAACATAAAATGTATTTTTATCCCCAGGGGTACATGTCTGTGAATCGCCAGGTTTACACACTTCACTATTTATTTATTTATTTTTCCTTGAGGGCGAGAAGGGTAGAGGGAGAGGGAGAGAATCCTAAGCTGGGTCCATACCCATCATGGAGCCTGACACTGGGCTTGATCCCACAACCCTGAGATTATGACCTCAGCTGAAATCAGTAGTCAAGAATCAGATGCTTTACCTACTGAGCCACCCATTTTTTCAACAAAGAAAACCAAAGGTATTTTTTCAAACAAAGAAAACCCATTTATCCACAAGCACTTCTTACTAAAGGACTTCACAGAGGTGTACTTTGGGATGAAGGAAGCTAGACCCAGAAGGACTGAAATGCCAAAAATTTGGCAAAAATATGTATAAATCTAAACAATCACTGACTGTATAAAACAACAATAACAATGACTAATTTGGAAGTAAAAAAGACAATCAGTGTTGCTAGACGGGGGCAGGGGTGGTTCAGAGATAGACCAGTCTAGGCCCTTATCGTGTTTCGTGTTCAGGAGGAAGGCAGAAATATTTACAGCATCGGACTTTGCTATAGTACACTGGAAGCTACAAGAAGTGGAACATGTTTGAATCACTATATTGTACATTTGAAACTAATATAACACCAGATGTTAATTATACTGGAATTAAAAATTAAAACAAAACAAAAAGATTTGTATACTTAAAAGTGGAACAGGTCTTCAAAATTCCGGGGAAAAATGATTTCTAACCCAGAACTCTTTAACTCTTTATCATTCAAATGTAAGGTAGAATAAAAAATTGTCAGGGAGCCTGGATAGATCAGTGGATTAAGCGGTTTGCCTTTAGCTCAGGTCATGATCCCAGAGTCCTGGGACTGAGCCCCACATGGGGCTTCCTGCTCAGTGGGGAGCCAGCTTTTCCTTCTCCCTCTGACCCTCCTGTGCAATCCCCCCACCCCGTGTTCTCTCTCCCTCTCTCAAATAAATAAATAAAATCTTTAAAGAAAGAGTGAAGAATTATCAGACCTGAAGGTCTTGAAAAATTTATCTGTCATATACCCTTTCTCAGGAAGCTATATTAGAAGATGCACACCACCAAAATGAAAAATAAATAAGGGAGAAGAAAATAGGAATTTGGAATGTAGGGGATCCTATACAGGAAAGAAGCAAAGGGAAATCCATAGAATGAGGAAGGGAGATTCTAGGATGAAATCAGTGCAACAAGCCTAGGCATAGCTGGGCTGGCCTGGAAGACTAAGACAAATGGTTTCAGAAGGTATGTCTTCCAGACAAAGAAGAAACTGATGGATTCTTTGATGAGCTTGAAGGCACTGAGGGAAGGCTTGTAATTCTGGTAAAATCTGGACATGAATTAGTGATCATTCATAGAAAATGAGGCATATTTCCTACTTTACTACATGGGTCATCCGTGAATAACCATAATAATGATAATGCAAATAAATGAGTGACCAATCAAAAATGACTACATATAGGGGTGTTGGGGTGGCTCAGTGGGTCATCTCAGCTCAGGTCTGTCTCAGGGACATGAGTTTGGGCCCATGTTGGGCTCAAACAAACAAACAAACAAAAACAGACTTTATATACGCTGGGAAGAGGAGAGACGAGGAGGAAATGTGTGTGTGTGTGTGTGTGTACGCACACACGCACACACACACGCTGCAGGTAAGTGGGGAGAGAGCAAAAAATATTTTCCATGCTAGGAAATCAATAGATATAATTTAAGTTGAAAACAACAAAAGCAGTAGGAGTATGCTATTTAGAAATAAGTAGGTAAATACCAGAAGAAATAGCTAAAACAGCTGTAAACAATGGCACCCTAGGGAGTGGCAATCAGGAGGAACAACTCCCACTGGGGTGTGTGTTACCAGAGAAAGAGAGAGAGATAGATAATGTAAAAAAATATTTTATTTATTTATTTGTGGAGGGGGGCACAGGCAGACAGAGTGGCAGAGGGAGAAGCAGGCTCCCTGCGGAGCAAGGAGCCTGATGTGGGACTCGATCCCAGGACGCTGGGATCATGACCTGAGCCGAAGGCAGCTGCTTAACCAACTGAGCCACCCAGGCATCCCAGACCTGGCCTTTTAAAATGATGTAACCATAAAATTGTGATGAAAAACATTTTAAAACCCTCTAAAATTCACAGTCATATTACAGTGAATTTTAAGAACAAATATAAAGAGAATCATCTAAAATGTTCTCATGAAAAAAGCAGGTCACTTAAAAAGGGACAAGAATCAGACCAACATCAATTATCAAAGGCTCTACTTTCTGCAGGAAGAAAATACTGTAATTTTTCATCGTGTTGAAGGAAAAGAACTTTGACTTAAGAATTTTAACACAACGGTGAAATCAAGATATTCTCAGGCATAAAAGGCTCAGAAAGTTCATCCCATAAAGCCCCCTTTTGAAAACACTCTTGGAGAAAAGTTCTCCAGCAAAGGGAGAGTGGATAATTTAGTAAAATACATTAACGTTCAAAGGCAACAACCAAAGCCTGTATCTGTAATAATCCAGAACTAAAACTAGAAGATACTGAAAGAAGTGGGAGGAGGAGTATTGAGGGAAGTGACCATGTGCTGAAATACTTACCTATTTCGGTATTTAAGGTTATGGTAAAAATAACCATGAATGTGGGCTTAATAAAATACTCTATCCTGACTCCCCATCTGCTAATCTTGTTCGTATTATCAGACTGAAAGCTCTTATTTGACCTTTAACATGAATTCCTAAATGATTTAATGACATCCCACCATTACACACACACTCAAAACCACTAAGTAATTAGAAAACCCTCACAGCGCTAACGTTTCTCGACCTTTCCATCCCAAGAGACTTTGGTGCCGGAGTAGCAACTTCGACCTCGCATCCCTAGTTGTGACCTGTTACCTACCTAGGTCCGAAGCCCGGAGCCTACTCTCAGCCATAGAACTCTGCAGCTCAGAGAATTTGCCGTCGCCTAAGAAAGGACAAAACAGCAGCAGAACCACCTTCATTAGCCTTCGACCTTCTATCACCCCTCCCCCCGCCTTCCAATTCCCGCACAATCTCCGGCGCGGCTCCCGGGTACTGCAAGCCTCAAATCCATCCCAATCCACATCCCATGTCACCTCCCGCACCCCCTTCAAGGCTCTGGTCCCTCAGTCCCACCGCCCCCTCTAGGACGGCGCTCTCAACTCCCACGACCTCTTGGCCATTTCAATTCCCGTGCCTCCCTCCGGGTTCTTGTCCCCTCAGTCCCTCCGCCCCCTTGAGTCCTCTGCCTCCTCAACTCCTGGGAGCTCTTCCCGTCCCTCTTCCCTCCTCAGCTTCTGCACCTATCCGCTCCCCAATTCCTGTGCACTTTCCCCATCCTTTATCCTCTCTACACTCTCACGACCCCTTCCGCCTACCTTCTTACCCCATCTTCCCCTTCCCGGCATCCGTACCCTTTCCTGGCTCCCTCAAATTCTTGGCTCCTTCTCGGCCTCCGTACTCCTTCCTCAAGGCCTCCGCGTTATGTTCGCGGGCTCCATGAGCGATTTCAGACGTCCGAGGGCCGACGGCAACTCCACGAGTACACTATCAGTCTCCCGGCGCCCTCGGCCGCGGCTTCGGTTTAAATTTCCTGTCGGCCCCGCCCCCTAAAATAGCGTAATAGCTGTGAGGGGTGCCCTACGGTGGCCCTGCGAGGTCAATATTAACTGCGCAAATCCTCCCTTTCCCCCTTCCTTTTCAGTTCCGCTTTCCCCTTCGTCTCTTCATTTCTTGGCTTGTCGTTGGGTGGAGATACACTGCGCCTTAATAGACGGGAAGCTGGGGACTAGTGGTAGCCTAGCTTTGTGATTCTTCACTCTGAGCTGGTTGGAAATTCTTGGGAGTTAGAGAATAAGTAACAAAACAAGCCTAGCACTTACAGAACATTGACAATTTACAAACAACAGCAACAACCCATGAACACTTCATTTCATCTTCACATCTTTGTTTCACTCCCTTTTCTCCACTTACCCACCTCCAAAAAAAAATTCTCAAAAGAGGTGTCTCCATTCTATACTTCTTATTCCCAACTCACGTAATTAGACTTTGATCCTCGCCTATCCACTAAAACTATACTTGTCCAGGTCAGCTATAACTTCCATGTTCCCAAATCCTATGGTCACTTTGCTATACTCATCCTATCTGACTTCTAGAACACTGAAACAGACTATTCTCTTCTTCTTGAGCCAATTTCATTTTGCTTCTATTTCTACCAGTTTTCACCTTCCCTCAATGATTCCTCAATATCCTTTGCTGGATCCAAAGGCATTGTCCCACCTATAAATGTTGCAGCATACCAAGGCTTTAGCCCTTAGCCCTCTTCTCTTCCATTATTAACACTTTCTCCCTAGGAGATCTCATTCAACTCCATGGCTTTACAATTGGCTCTATGCTAATGCCTGCAGTATTTCTATCTCTACCTCTGACCTCTCCCTTGATCTCCAGACTTATATATCTAAGTGGCTACTGAACATTTCTACTTGGATGTCCAATGGACAACCTCAGGCTTAATATGTTCAAAACAGAACATTTGCTTCACATCCACCCCTCAAAAAACCCACCTATTCTCCATCTCAGTACATGTCATACAATCCACTCGGTTGCTCAAGACAAAAACCTAGACATTATTTCAGTATTTGCCCTTATCCCCACCCCTACTCCAAAAACAAATTCTGCCAACTCCAAAGTATTATCTTGAATCAGACCACTGCTATCATCTTAGTTCAAGCCACCATACCTTCTTGCCTCTTAAAGCACTGTGTCAATTTCTAACACTTTTTAAATTTTTTTTTATTTTAAGATTTTATTTATTTATTTGACAGAGAGAGGGAGAGAGCACAAGTGGGGGGAATGGAAGAGGGAGAAGCACACCTCCTGCAGAGCGGAGAGCATGATGTGGGACTTGATCCCAGGACCCTGGGATCATGACCTGAGCCTGAAGGCAGACACTTAACGACCAAGCCTCCGGGCACCCCTCTTATTTTTTTTTTTAATTAAGTAAACTCTACCCCTGTGGGGCTTGAACTCATGACCCATGGCACATATGCAAAATATCACATATACTTTGTATCCCCTCCAGCAGGATCCCTCCCTATACTAGCTGATACATACCAGCCCTGATGAACTAAAGCTTGACCATGTGACTTGCTTTGGCTGATGTAAAAAGAAAAAAAAATTCACATCACTTCCAAGCACAAGTTTTAAGAGACAGGATCATTTACCAAGTTCTTTCCCCCCATTACAATGACAAGCATATGTCCTAGCTAGAGGAAGACCTGACAGCTTGGGTTCCTCAGTAAAGATAACATAGAACTGGGGCACCTGGGTGGCTCAGTGGGTTAAAGCCTCTGCCTTCAGCTCAGGTTATGATCCCAGGTCCTGATCGCAGGTCCTGATCCCAGTTCCTGGATCGAGCCCCGCATCGCATTGGGGCTCTCTGCTCAAAAGGGAACCTGCTTCCCCCACCCCCCTCTGCCTTTCTGCCTACTTGTGATCTCTGTCAAATAAATAAATAAAATCTTAAAAAAAAAAAAGATGACATAGAACAGAACCATGGGCAGCCCAAATGGATTTGTAGCATAAGTAAGAAATAAACTTCTGTTATTTTAAGCTACTGAGATTTGGGTATTATTTTTTACATCATAATCTAGTCCAAGGTTCCCAAAGTATAGCTCATCCCTTTCAAAAGGTTCTAGGAAGTCAAAACTATTTTTATAATAGCACAAAAGACATTATTTTCCATTTTTTGTTCTCATTCTCTCATGAATAGTTTAGTGGAGTATGCAGAAGCAAAAATAAGAATCCAACACTCTTTTGTCAAACCAGTTATTAAAAAGATTTGGAGGGGTGCCTGGGTGGCTCAGGTGTTAAGCGTCTGCCTTCTGCTCAGGTCATGATCCCAGGGGCCTGGGATGGAGCCCCACAGGGCGCTCCCTGCTCAGCCAGAGGCCTGCTTCTCCTTCTCCCACTCCCCTTGTTGGTGTTCACTCTCTCGCTGTGTCTCTCTCTGTCAAATAAATAAAATCTTGGGGGAAAAAAAGATTTGGAGAAATGTAAAACAATGTCATTCTTTTGATTGCTTTTGTTTTGGAAAATACATATATTTTTTATTAAAGTTTTATTTATTCATTTGAGAGAGAGAGAGAGCATGTGAGTGGGGAGGAGCTGAGGGAGAGTGAGAGGAGCAGACTCCCTGTTGAGCCAGGAGCCAAACCCAGGGTGCAATCCCACTACCCTGAGACCATGACCTGAACTGAAACCAAGAGTCAGATGCTTAACTGACTGAGCCACCCAGGCACCCCAGAAAATGTATTTTCATTAAAAATTCATTATTTATGTTAACAGATAGTGGGCTTACTTTTAAACAAACAATATACAGTTTTTTAAAGATTCTATTTATTTATTTGACTGAGAGAGGGAACACAGCAGGGGGAGTGGGAGAGGGAGAAACAGTCTTCCCACTGAGCATGGATCCTGATGCGGGGCTTGATCCCAGGACCCTGAGATCATGATCTGAGCCGAAGGCAGAGGTTTAACAACTGAGTCACCCAGGTGCCCCAACAATATTCATTTGAGAGTACAAGTGGTTGCACTCGTGCATCCGTGCACATGGTTGGGGGCGGGAAGAGGGATAAATCTTCAAGCAGACTCCCTGGGAGAATGGAGCCATATTTGGGGCTTGATCTCAGGACCCTGAGATCATGACCTGAACTGAAACCAGCACTTGGATGCCCAACTGACAGAGCCACCCAGGTACCCCTATGAACAATATTTTTAAGCTTTAATTTCTACTATGGTAAATATCACATATTTTATTTTCTAAATATATATACAAATATAAAAATACATTTACTTTTATAAATTTAAATGAAAAAATATCCACATTTGTGGTGTCTGTCTCAATTGGATGGGGGTCCCCAAATGTGGGGCCACTCAATCCGATGGAAGCCAGTGGTGCGGGCAGTGAAAGGATTCACCAGAGGCAGAACAAAGGAAATAGAAATTTACTGAATACGCCGCAAGGGAGCAGCGGGCAGGGCCACAAAGGAGAGATGGCCCCAGCGAGACAATGGGTGGGGGCTGTTTTTCAAGAGGGACAGTGAGGAGGTATGGGAACATACAGAATTTTCCCTTTTTTTGGTACTTGTGCCTAGTTGTAAGTAGCCCGTTGGTTAGTTAGGGCCTATGGATAGTTTGTGGTGGGTCACCTGATGGGCGTGTCTGTATCCAGCCGGAGGGCTGGGGTCTCTGTGGGGCCTTCTAACTCACTCAGGTTTCCACTGTTCAAACCTGTTGCCTAAAAGCAGCCGCTAAAACGTTGTGGTAGCCAGTCTCCCAAGATGGCCTGCAGGGATGTATGTCTCCTGGCAATCTCGACCACATCAAATAGGGCTAGGTACCAACAGAATATTCAGGAAAGAGCAATGCGCCACTTCTGAGTCTGGGTCATAAAACATTTCAGCATCTGCGTTGCTGTTTCTTGGACTACCTGCTGTGGGGGAAGCCAGCAATCATGACATGAAGAGGTTCGAGTATGCCTATGGAGAGGCTCTCATGGAGACAGAGGAATGAAGTCTTCCTGCTAAGACTCAGCACCAATGTAACCGCTAACGTGACTGAGCCATCTTGCAGGGAGATAGTTCAGCCTTAGCCAAGTTTTCTGAAGACTGCAACCTCACAAGCGATCCCAAGACAGGAAAGCCCAAGCAAGCCACTCCCAAATTCCAGGCCCATAGAAACCCAGTGAAAAGCAGTGATTGGTGGTTAAGTCATTACATTTTGGGGCGAGACAGCAACAGATAACTGATAGACACATCAATTATTAAAAAAAGCTGTTTGGGGTCCTCCATTATGGATCAAATTCCCCTCCCTTTCAAAACCACCCGGTGGCTTTCCTTGTTAGCTCCTCTGACCAAACTTCCCTGTATCTTGAACGAGCCCAACATGTTGCTGCTTTAGGGCCTTTATACCAACAGCTCCATTTCCCAACTCTTCTCTCTTCTTTTAGGCATCGGATCAAATCTCATATTTTCAGATAGGACTTTGGAGACCACCCATCCTAACATCAGCTCGCCCATTTCTTATTTTCTTCACAGCACTTACCACTATCAGAAATTTTCTTATTTGTGTACTCGTCTATATTTGTCTATATTTTCCCAGCTAGAATGCAAGCCCATAAGAAGGACCTTTTCTTTTCACTTACTGCTACATCCCCAAAGTAAAGAACCCAGCGAGTGCTTACTAAATATTTATTAAATGACCACACCCTTGAATCTCTCTGATCTTCATTTTTTTCATTTGTAAAATGAAGATAATATTATCTACCAGAAAGTGAGGTTGTTGTTTTTTTTTTAAGACTTATTTATTTATTTGACAGAGAGATAGAGATTGCAAGTAGACAGAGAGGCAGGCAGAGAGAGAGAGAGGAAAGCAGGCTCCCGGCCAAGCAGAGAGCCCGATGCGGGGCTCGATCCCAGGACCCTGAGATCATGACCTGAGCCGAATGCAGAGGCTTAACCCACTGAGACACCCAGGCGCCCCAGAAAGTGAGGTTTTAAATATTCAACATGTGTTGAGCACAGTCAGTGACTAGAAAAATGAACCTTTTACTACTGGGCAGAAAATGTTTTGAGATAGTAATTCAAAATTACCTTTCTTACCATTTTTCTCCATTCCTGAGGGGAAGTGCTTAAAAATAAAAAAAAAAAAATCAGCTCCTATCATAGAACAAGGACTGATTTCCCAATATCTAACAAACAAACAAACAAAAAAACAAACCCTGTACAAATAGATACAGAAAAGAACAACCCAGTTGAAAATGGGTAAGAGAATATTCATGGAAAAAGAAATACAAAGAGCATTCAAATAGACTCAACCTCACTCAAAATAAGAGAAATGCAAATTAAATCTACTCGGAAATGCCGCTTTTCATTTAACAGACTGGCAAAGATCAATTTTGCTAGATAGTGCCAAATCACCTTACATCGGGGTTGTACCAGCCTCCTATGTAAGGCAATTTGGCACTATCTAGCAAAATTACAAATGTATGTATCTTTCCACCCAGCAATCTCATTTCTAGGAGTGACTCTACAGAGTGCTCACAGATACGCTCACACATATGTGCTAGGATTTATGTAACATCTACTGCAGCACTGCAGTACCTACCAGCTCTAAGGTGTTTACTAGAGAAATACTTAAAAAATAATGACACAGGGGTGTCTGGGTGGCTCAGTTGGTTGGGTGACTGCCTTCGGCTCAGGTCATGATCCCGGAGTCCCAGAATCGAGTCCCGCATTGGGCTCCCTGCTCCATGGGGAGTCTGCTTCTCCCTCTGACCTTCTCCCCTCTCATGCTCTCTCTCACTGTCTCTCAAATAAATTAAAAAAATCTTAAAAAAAAAAGACAGAAAAGAGATGCAGATATATATACATATATATTTAATTTATTTAATAAATACCAATGTAGTGCTTCTTTATGATATTCAGAATGCTTTTTTTGGAAAGATTTTATTTATTTGTGAGAGATAGAGTGAGCAAGAGAGAGAGAGAGAGAGAGAACACAATTGGGGAGGAGCAGAGGGATAGAAAGAAGCAGACTCCCTGCTGAGCAGGGAGTCCGCCCTGGGGCTCAATCTTGGGACTCCAGGATCATAACATGAGCTGAAGGCAGATGCTTAACCAACTGAGCCACCCAGGTGCCCCTCAAAGTGCTCTAAAAATTGTAATTAATTTCATCCTCATAAAACCCCTGTGAGGTGGGTAGTTAGCTACGCCCATTTTACACATGGGGACACTGAGGTTATAACTTACTTGCAGTCACACAGCCAGAAAGTGTTAGTGCTGGTATGTGAACCCAGGCGGTCTGACTTCAGACACCATGCTCTTAACACTGCTCTGTGGGTAACACAATCAAAGAAAACCAATACAGCAATATTAAAATCTGACAAAATTGATTTTTTTGGGAAGATTTTATTTATATGACAGAGAGAGACACACTGAGAGAGGGAGCACAAGCAGGGGGAGTGGGAGAGGGAAAAGCAGGCTTCCCGTCAAGCAGAGTGCCTAATGCGGGGTTCGATCCCAGGACCCTGGAATCATGACCTGAGGTGAAGGCAGACACCTAATGATTGAGCCACCCAGGCGCCCTTGAAAAAATTGATTTTAAGAGGTAAAGAATTGTTAGGGATATAGGTGTCACTGCTTGATGATAATTCACCAGGAACTAAGTAACCTAGTATTGTATGAACCTAACAACATAACCTTAAAATATTTAAGGCAGAAAAAAATATATTTAAGGCAGAAATACAAGGGAAGGGGCACCTGGCTGGCTATGTTTGTAGAGCATGCATATTCATTTAAGGTCATACATTTCCCTCTAGTTACTTTAGCTGAATTTTATTTTTTTTATTTTTTTAAAGATTTTATTTATTTATTTGACAGAGGTCACAAGTAGGCAGAGAGACAGGCAGAGAGAGAGAGGAAGGGAAGCAGGCTCCCCGCTGAGCAGAGAGCCCAATGTGGGGCTTGATCCCAGGACCCTGGGATCATGACCCGAGCCGAAGGCAGAGGCTTTAACCCACTGAGCCACCCAGGCACCCCACTTTAGCTGAATTTTATAGCGTGCAAACATGAGTGGGGGAAGCAATAGAGGGAGAGGGACAAGTAGACTCCTAACTGAGCACAGGGCCCAGCGTGGGACTTGATTTCACAACCCTGAGATCATGACCTGAACCAAAACCAAGAGTTGGATGCTTAACCAACTGAGCCACCCAGGCACCCCTCTTCAACCTTTTTTTTCTGTAAATTACTTTATTCCTAAAAAATGCTAACCATCATTATTCACTTTTTAATCTCCCCTTTTATAGTTATCTTTTTATATGTCTTATGATGGACATACTAATTTGTTATACTGATTCATAAACAAATACATTCATACATCAGACATGCCTAGTGAAATATTTTTCCTGCTAAGAGTATGTGGCAAAGATATGTTTGATGCTGGTTCCTGGGTGGCACAGTCAGTTAAGCGTTGGATTGTTTATCAGGATGGTTTCAGATCAGGTCATGATCTCAGGGTCGTGAGATTGAGCCCGGCATCAGGCTCTGCACTTTGGGGAGTGGGCTGGAGATTCTCTCTCTCCCTCTACCCCTCCCCACCGCTCATACTCTCTCTCTAAAATAAATAAATAAATCTTAAAATATATATATATGTTTGATGCTTACTGGCCTAGAGAAACTTTCCCACAAGCATATAAAGAGACATATATAAGAATGTGAATTGAGGGCTCCTGGGTGGCGGCTCAAGTCAGTTAACCATCTGCCTTCGGCTCAGGTCATGATCCCAGAGTCCTGGGATCGAGCCCCGCATCAGGCTCTCTGCTCGGCAGGAAGCCTGCTTCCCCCTCCCTCTCTCTCTCTCTCTCTGCCCACCTCTCTGCCTACTTGTGATCTCTGTCTGCCAAATAAATAAATAATTAAAAAAAAAAGGTGGGGGGCGCCTGGGTGGCTCAGTTGGTTGAGCGACTGCCTTCGGCTCAGGTCATGATCCTGGACTTCTAGGATCGAGTCCTGCATCGGGTTCCCGGCTCCTTGGGGAGTCTGCTTCTCCCTCTGACCTTCTCTCTCATGCTCTCTCTCACTCATTCTCTCTCAAATAAGTAAATAAAATCTTAAAAAAAAAAATTAAAAAAAAATCCTGGGATCGAGCCCCAGATCAGGCTCTCTGCTCAGTGGAGGCCTGCTTCTTCCTCTCCCACTCCCGGTGCTTGTGTTCCCTCTCTCGCCGGCTCTCTGTCAAATAAATTAAACCTTAAAAAAAAAAAGAATGTGAATTGAAGCAGTATTTGGGAAACTGGGAAATAATCTAAATGACTACCAACAAAGGAATGGATCAGCTGGTATATGCATAGAGTGGTTTAAATGAGTGGATAAGGGGCGCCTGGGTGGCTCAGTGGGTTAAAGCCTCTGCCTTCGGCTCAGGTCATGATCCCAGGGTCCTGGGATTGAGCCCTGCATTGGGCTCTCTGCCTGCTTCCCCTCTCTCTCTGTTTGCCTCTCTGCCTACTTGTGATCTCTATCTGTCAAATGAATAAGTAAAATAAAAAAAATAAATGAATGGATAAAAGCTACATGTATCAACATGGGTAAGTATTTTAAACAATTTTATGTGAAAAAAAGCACACTGTAGGATGAAAAGTCCCACATGCAAAAACAATGTGACATGTTGTCTACAGATACATATATATGTTTGGGTAAATATATACACATGTTGTATTATATGCTATGTTTCAAACATTCCAGAGGAGGATAAACACCAAATTCAGAAATAATGGTTACCTCTGGGGAGGAAGGGAAGAAAATGAGATTGGAGAAAGTATGCAAGTGGGTTTTATTTCTGAAAAGAAAAAAAAAAAAGATGCAAGGTAAATAAATAAATAGCTCATAATTTTATTTTTTTTTTAAGATTTTATTTGAGAGAGAGAGAGAGCAAGCGAGCATGAGTGGGGGTGGGGCAGGAGAAACAGACTCCGTACTGAATGCAGAGCCTGATGCGGGGCTCAATCCCAGCACCCTGAGGTCATGATCTGAGCCAAATCAAGAGTCGGATGCCTAACTGACTGAGGCAGCCAGGCACCCCGCTCATAATTTTAAAACAAGATGTATTGACACTAGTCCCCCTGGGTTCTCCTCCTCAGTGTCAACCATCCTCCTACTCCTGGTGTGTGATTCGAGAGATATTTTATGCACATGCAAGGACACGAATGTATATATATTCCCCCACCCCACGTTCTTTTCAAACACAATTGGTAGCAAACATTACATACTGTTCTGAGCCTCACTTTTTTCTTTAACAATGTAGCTTGAGTTTTGTTACCTGTCAGTACATTAAGAGCTTCCTCCATTTTTAACAGCTGTCCAGTACTCCTTTTTGTGACTTTTTTCTTTTTAAAGATTTTATTTATTTGTTAAGAGAGAAAGAGAGAGAGCGCGCGCACAAGCAGGCAGTGTGGCAGGCAGAGGCAGAGAGAGAAGCAGGCTCCCAACTGAGCAGGGAGCCCAGTGCGAGAATCGATCCCAGGACTCTGGGATCATGACCTGAGCCAAAGGCAGCAGCTTAACCAACTGAACCACCCAGGCGTCCCTTTTTGTAACTTTTCTGAGCCCATCTCCCATTCTGTCCTTTCACTACAATAAGCATCACTGTAACAAATATCCTTATAAATAGGTCATTCTGCACACATGTATGTATTATAATAAATTCCCAGAAGTAGAAATGCTGGGTCTTTTCCAATTGCCCTCCAATTAGATTTACTGATCTACTTCCTGCTCTCACATTTTCCAGTGCCTGCAACTCAATCACAGATCAACACAGCATATTATCAGCCTTTTTTTAAAAAAATATTTTATTTTGGGACGCCTGGGTGGCTCAGTTGGTTGGACGACTGCCTTCGGCTCAGGTCATGATCCCGGAGACCCGGGATCGAGTCCCGCATCGGGCTCCCAGCTCCACGGGGAGTCTGCTTCTCCCTCTGACCTTCTCCTCGCTCATGCTCTCTCACTGCCTCTCTCTCAAATAAATAAATAAAATCTTTAAAAAAAAAAAATATTTTATTTATTTAGTTATTTGACACAGACAGTGAGAAAAGGAACACAAGTGGGGGGACCTGGAGAGGGAGAAGCAGGCTCCCTTCTCAGCCGGGAGCCCGATGTGGGGCTCGATCCCAGGATGTCGGGATCATGACCTGAGTAGAAGGCAGTTACCCAAGGACTGAACCTCCCAGGCGCCTTAAAAAAAAAAAAAAATTGCTTTTTTTTTTTTTGCTTTAAAAAAAATATATATTTTTTTTTATTTAAGAGAGAGGGAGGGAGGGAGCAAGAGAGAGCACAAACTGGGTGAAGGGCAGAGGGAGAAGACTCCCCACTGAGCAGGGAGCCTGATGTGAGACTCGATGCTGGGACTCCAGGATCATGATCTGAGTCGAAGCCAGATGCTTAACCAACTGAGTTACCCAGGCACCCTATTATCAGCCTTTTTGATCTGAGAAGTAAACACTGTAGCTTATTCCAAGTTTAATTTGCATATTTAAAAACTATAGGTCAGAATCTTTTTATAGATTAAAAAGTAATTTTGATTTTTTCTGTAAGCTTTCTATCACTTTTCCAGTTGTATGATTTTTTCTTAACCACAAGCAATTACTTTTGTAATAAAATAGCCAATGAGGATTTCTTTTTTAACTTTTACTTTTAAGATTTTATTCGTTGATTTGATAGAGACAGCGAGAGAAGGAACACAAGCAGGGGGAGTGGGAGAGGGAGAAACAGGCTTCCTGCCCAGCAGGGAGCCCAATGCCCAGCTCGATCCCAGGACCCCGGGATCATGATGCAAGCCGAAGGCAGATGCTTAACAACAGTCACCCAGGTGCCCCAATAGATAAATCTCTAAAAAAAAAAATCCTCAGGGCGCCTGGGTGGCTCAGTCCTTAAGCGTCTGCCTTCGGCTCAGGTCATGATCCCACAATCCTGGGATCGAGCCGTGCGTTGGGCTCCCTGCTCCACAGGAGGCCTGCTTCTCCCTCTCCTGCTCTTGCTGTCTCTGTCAAATCAATAAATAAAATCCTTACAGATTATTTATTTGAGAGAGAGAGAGAAAAAATGTGCAGGAGGGCCAGGAGGAGAGGGAGAGAGAAACTCAAGCAGGCTGTGTGCCCAGCGCAGAGCCTGATGTGGGGCTGGATCTCAGGACCTTGAGGTCACAACGGAAGCCAAAACCAGGAGTCGAACCCACTGTACTACCCGGGCACCCTGAAGTATCTTTTTTAACGCAGGGTCTGAAGAGCCTTCACTCAGTTTTGTGATAAGTTCCTAAGGCCTTCAAAAATCTTTGTGCACAGGGTGGCTTAGTCATTAACCATCTGCCTTCTGCTCAGGTCATGATCCCAGGGTCTTGGGATTGAGCCCTGCTCTGCAGAAAGCCTGTTCTCCCTCTCCCACTCCCCCTGCTTGTGTTCCCTCTCTTGATATATCTCTCTCCATCAAATAAATAAAACCTTAAAAAAAAATCTTTGTGCATAGTACCAATACCGATTTCCTAATTTTGATACTGTACTATAGTTATATAGATATTACCACTGGAGGAAACCGGGTGAAGATGCACAGGTTTCTATGGACTATTTTTGCAATTTCCCATGAGCCCATAATTATTTCAAAATAAAAATGAAAAGCTAACAGAATTTCATGGTACTTTTCTGGTTGGGTGCTCTGTACTGACCTCAAACTATGACTCTTGAGTCATAATGGCTCCCAACTCTTGTCAACTGACAATCTCCACTGGACAACCTCTATTGGACAAAACTCCGTTAAAACATTTACCTCACTATCTTGTCATTAAACACTGCCTATTCTCACCAGACTGAAGTTCCTCTGAGGGCAGAGATTCTGTGATATTTCTGTCTTTGTATTTTCAGTGCTTAGGAGCTACACCATGCTGTAGGTACTCAAATACTTAGTGAATGAGAGTCAGTTCAGTGACCTACCAGACTCTCTGTAGTTCAGGAAAAGCCAACCTAACTTCTTGGGTAATTCATTTTGGCCAGGAACCAGGTGTTTCCCAGAGTCAGCTGAGGCTCGTGCACAGGCCTCTGGTTAGGCTTCCTGTAGCTGTAGGACTCTGTGCCTCGGTTTCCTTCCCTTTAATACAAGGACAATACAAGTATCTGCTCACAGGGTTGTTGAGGGGATTACAAGCAGTAATGCATCAAAAGCTCTTAGCACAGAGCCCGGCAAAGAGTAGAGAAGGCTCCTCAGAAATAGGCGTTTTAAGTGTTGAATGAATGAGTGAAAAATAACTTGAGGTTGCCTGATCATTTATTGAGCACCTACTATGTCCGATACTACTTTGCTAAATGCACAGAAGCAACTGCAGCACATTGCAGCGGTCTTAACACAGGCTGCAGGAAACCGGGGAAGATTCTCTGGAGCTTGAGTTTTGAAACGGACGGAGCTTGGAAAGGCGAATGTGGTGCTCGTTGATACAGACGGTGGGTATCGGGGACAGTCAGCCGGTTCCCTCTGGAAAGCCATGTGGGAGAGGGCGACTTAGTATCTGTCCCACCAAGGCGCGGGGAAGGGCAATTCCGCGAGGTGGGACGAAGCGCTGGAATCTAAGCTGAGTTCCAGTCCTGTTTAGTTAGTAACTGCGTGACTTCGGCCAAGTTACCGAACCTCTCTGAACCAACTGTAAAAAAGAGTCTGTTAACTCACCTGCTAGCGTTCCTGAGAGATGACGTAACCGCGCGCACGCCAACAGGCGCTCTATTTAGAAGGTGCAAAATGCCCAGACGGACCACTGCAGGTGGATTGGCTCTCCGCCCCACGCGCCGAGTTGTGGGTTCTCCTTAGGAGCATGCGCAGTTGGCCCGCGGCGCGGCGCGGCGCGGCCCGTCAGGCACTGCGGTAGGCGCCCTGGAGGCTGGCAGGACCCTGACCCCAAGATGGCGGCGCCCAGCGAAGTGGCTGCGGCTGCCTCCGGAGAAGGCGTTGGCGTGAGTACCGGCTTTGGGTCCTGGCTAGATGGACGGTTGGAGGCGCTGGGAGTGGACCGAGCCGTTTACGGCGCCTACATCCTGGGTGTCCTGCAGGAGGAGGAGGAAGAAGAGAAGCTGGACGCTCTGCAGGGTATCCTTTCTGCTTTCTTGGTGAGAAGCCCGGACGCGTTCCTTTAGCTTTCTGGCGGCCCCTGTCAGTACTTCGTACCCCCTCTCCCGTACCTGGTGTCCCAGACAATTAGTGGTATCACCTGGGAGAGGAATATTTTGAGCTCTTGGCCGCGGGGGAAGGGGATTACTCACCAACCAGGATTTGGGGAAGTTAGGAGGTTGTAGGTGCATAGAGAATAATAAGGTTTTCCCTTATTCCTTGGGGACACGGTCCTCTCGGATGCTTGTGGGTGAGCTAGGTGAGTGTTCTTCCGAAGGCGCTGAAATGTCTAAATGAGAGTTTTATCATAAACGCCTAACGACCAATTTCATTCCCATCCATTGACAGTGTTCAGAGAGGGGAATAAAGTGCTCTGGGATGTCTGTGCTCTTTAGGAGGCAGTGCCCAGGGCTGTCCCATGACAAAAAAGCCTGCAGGAAGTATCCTCTCGGTTCCAATTTTGGAGGTAAGAGTCCAAAAAAGGTAAGTTGGCAGTAAAACTCTAGGTATAGGTCTAGGCCTAGGCGGGAACTGAAGCAAATACTGTGCTTGATCTTTTATAGTATTTAGAAATGCAGTAATCATTGGTTTTTGCTGGGGGAAGTGGCAAATAAGGTTAGAGTTTTAAAGAAGAGAGATAAACTTGGTACCCAGCTGCTTAGAAGCAGATTCAAGAATTCAGAAATGTGTCTTTTAATCTATGTTTAGGTGGTAAATCACAAGATTGTCCACTTTTCCAACCTGACCATTGTGCTGCCTTCATCTATGGTTACACTTACTTGGTGGAAACACCGTTCAAGATTGGGCAGATGGTTGAAATATAATACTGGTGCAGCTGACCCAGGTCCTTCTGGCCATGTCCTCCTTTTAGTCCCAAAGCCTGCTCTGGTGAGATTGACCTATAAACGGGAAAGCTTTAACACAGCTTGTGATGCAGCTCATAAGTTCAGTGGAGATAGAATGCTATGGAGTAAATTCTTTTCCTGGATGCTGACATTGCAGATTGGTGGGGCAGGGGGAAAGGGGGGGGGGGTGAGACAAGCAATTTAAGTTAGTTCTTATTTCCAGCTTGGAAGTTTCTAAAGACTCCATGAAAAAGAAGTTGAAATAACTTGGGTACCCACTGGTAATAGCTCCTTGACTTGTTCTTTTCCTGGTGTCATTATTTAGGACTGCATGTCTGCTGATAAAGGCAGGCATGAATTTGCTTAGACTATTAAGTTTCTTGGTAGAAAAGAGAAAAGTTATCTAGAACCAGATTTGGTTCTTTATATCTGCTTCTTGTTTATAGGAACTATAGTAGACAGACTTATTTCCCCCTCTCTCTGCCCATTCACACACTATGATTAATTTTTCTCTTGGTTTTCCCAACCCCTTCTGTATAGGAAATGGCTTTGGGAAGAATTGGCCAGGAATTATATGATGAGGCAGGGTTCATGACACAACTGAGAAACCACTTTACAGATCAGCAAGGCCAATGAATGTGGTATATATCAAACATGTTATTCATAGTGCTACTTACTTTCTGTTGGTCAGTATAAAAGCCGCTAACTGTTGTACCAAATCCCTTTCCAGAAAAAAACAAAAGGCATAGCCAGATCAATCACCAGATGGGGCTAGGATTCAATATTAGGAATTAAGAAATTGTCAACAACAATTTGAGTGAAGATTCAAGAACAGTGTATCTTGTCAGGAGCAAATAATAGTTAATCAAAGCTTTTTATTATCCTTTTTTTACTCTTTCCAGTAGCATTTTTATTGACTGATTGATTGATTTGAGTTTTTATTGATAGGTTACTCTCTGCCAAGCACTGCCCTAAGTGCTTGGGATACCTCGGGGAACAAAACAGAAATCCCTGCCCTGACGGGGAGACATTCTAGCAGAGAAAAACTTAATCAGCAAATTATATAGTACATTAGAAAAATGATAAGTGCTAGGAAAAAAGGAACATACTTTAAGAAGATCAGGAGTGGAATGGAGGGGTGAGTTTTCAATTTTAAGTAGGATTATTACATTAATTGGGATATTACATTTTGTGGCAGCTATTTCTTCTTTTTTTTTTTTTTTAATTTTATTTATTTGTTTGACAGAGAGAGATCACAGTAGACAGAGAGGCAGGCAGAGAGAGGGAAGCAGGCTCCCTGCTGAGCAGAAGAGCCCGATGCGGGACTGGATCCCAGGACCCCGAGAGCATGACCTGAGCCAAAGGCAGCGGCTTAACCCACTGAGCCACCCAGGCGCCCCGGTGGCAGCTATTTCTATACCAGCTTTCTAAATTGTCCGTGTCATGAGAGCCAGGGCTGTTTCTGATTCATCTCTTATCACTCATCTTAGTGCCTTCAACATGGCAGGCACCATGTGGGTGAATAAATGAACAAATGGATGGATGAAGGCTTTTGGTCTGGGTGAAGCCTGGGAGAATAAACCACCTTGTCCTCCAAGAGCACCCTTTCTCTTTTGCTCCTCTCTCCCTTTTTCCTTCCCTTTCTTCTTCTTTTGCTTTTCTTGCTGGGGGGTCCATGAACTACAGGAACTGGGCTAAAGAAGTTCTGCATGTTTGTCATTTGTGCTTAAAGGATGCAGGGGAGAGGATGGAATCCTTTGTTGGGTACAAAATAAGGAAATCCAAAATATGGCTCCGCCTGGCTGGTCATTCTGTAGAGCATGCAGCTCTTGATCTCAGGGTTAGTTGTGTGTTCGAGTCCCACATTGGATATAGAGATTTAAAAAAAAAAAAAAAAAAAAGCCTGTGTTCTACACCTTCCCAGTTTCTTTGAGAGATGGTATCCTATAATGGTTGAGAACATGGGCTTGGAGGTAGACTGCTTGGGTTCAAATCCTGTTTAATCCATTTGTGTGTGTGTGTGTGTGTGTGTTTTACTTGTATGACCTTAGGCAAGTTACTTAACCTCTGTACTTTGGTTTTGTCGTGTATAAATTGAAAGTAGCAATAGTGCTTACATCTTGGGATTGTTTTAAGAATGAAGAGTTCTTAGGTGAAGTATTGAGAACAGTGCCTGGCACCTGAGCCGACAAGCTCATTTTGAGGGTAGAGTATGAAGACTTAGGTAAGGTAGCCATAATGAAGATGGAGGGAAATACCCGGATTTGTTGACATGCCTTTTCTTCGCCAAGCAGGGTAGGGGTTTTTCACACATTCTCATTCATCCTCACTAAAATCCTGACCAAGATTAGAAGCTCAGAAAGTTAAGAAACTCGTTCTTAGATCTGGGCTTGACTTCATCTGACAATAAAGCCAACATCCTTTTGTTCTACTGTACTAAGGAGGATTGGTAAACACGCAGAATATGTCTGCTTGTGTGAAATGGACAGAGGGATGGGTGGATAGGAGACAGCTACTCATTTATCATCTAAAGTGGTGGGGTCCCCAAGGTCATGGATATGTTCCAGCATCAAAGTTGATAAACCCTGGAAAATGTATTGAGTTGAGTCTATCAGCCAAGGAAGATTTCACAGAGGAGAGTTGTTGTTTTTTTTCCACCTACGACCAATTTTATTAAGAAGAAAAATTAGAGGATTTGAATTTTGCATAGCATAATATAATAAGTAAATAATATATATGAATAACACTTTTCTCTTAATTTCAAGTATCATACTTGAAAATAAAAAAAAAGTATGTTTTCTTTAATACAGTGGTTCTAATACTTACAGAAGAGTATCAGAAAAGGAAATAGAAATTAAGCAAAATATAGTATATGTCAGTAGATAAAAGGAACCTCATTCTACTTAACTTAATCCTAAATTCTTGGGAAAATGTTATCTGTCATTCACAGAGGAGAGTTTTAACTCCGGCAACAGGTTTTTGCTCCAAAAGCATGAGGAAGACTGTTCTAAGTTATTGTGAATCCTTTCCCTTGGTGCTTGGCAGGACGGAGCGGGTGCTTTTGACCTAGTAGGTGTGGATTCTGAAAGTCGCCGGATTACTTCTGCGCCTCAGAAAAGGCTCTCAAACCTTCCGCATGAACTCCATCACCAGAGCGAGAGCTGTGCCCTGTGCATGGGCTTTGTTCAGGCTGAGGGCTCTCAGGAAATTAATTGGTCTACCTTTTCAACTAGGAAGAAGATTCGCTTCTTAACATCTGCAAGGAGATTGTAGAACGATGGTCGGAAAGTCAGAATGTCGTCACCAAAGTGAAAAAAGAAGGTAGAGTTGGGAGTTTTTGCCTGTCTAACCTCCAGTGCCTTTTCCAACAACCTTTCCTATACAGCTGTTAGCAAGAGGATTTTGAGTTTTCTCCATTTCCTACTCATTTTGTCCAAGATAATTTGAACTGGTAAACACCTGGCAGCTTCCAAGAGCTTTTTAACAACGTTGGTTTTCTTTTCCCCTTCTCCAGTTTCCCACCTCATTGGACCACAGTCACCTTCATTCTTGCTTTCACTTTTCTTTCTTTTCATTCTCTTTCCACTGCTCCTAGTAGATTTTCATGGCAGGGCTTGGGGCCAACTAAATATTCCCTCCTCCTGTCTTTTCTGTATTTTCATTTCATAACAGTTGTGATTGATGTTTTGCTTAATTCAGCTAAATTTGTCACCCCTTAAAATGAAAGAGAAGTGGGTTAATACAGCCATTAGAATGACCGATTAACTGCAGAAAACTCAAATTGTAAAAGCCAGATTTGAAGCAATTCTAAACTATCTACACATTGGTTCTCAGTCTTGGCTGTCCATTAGTACAACTTTATACAGTTTAAAACACATCAGTGCCGGAGCCATACTGTGGACCAGTTATAGAAACATCTTTGGGGGTGGGGCCCACATATTGTTTGTTTGTTTGTTTGTTTGTTTGTTTTTTAAAAGATATTTATTTATTTATTAGAGAGAGATGGAGAGAGAAAGCATGAGCAGAGGGTGGGGCAGAGGGAGAAGCAGGCTCCCAGCTGAACAGGGTGCCTGAGGTGGGGCCTTATTTCAGGACTCTGGGATCATGACCCAAGCCAAAGGCAGAGGTTTAACCGACTGAGCCATTGAGGCGTTCCTGTTTGTTTGTTTGTTTGTTTTAAAGCCCACACAGATGATTCTAATGTCACTCCAGGCATAAAAACCACTACTGGGCACTGTTGCCTCCTTTCTTTGAGAATGGTTAACTTAATAGTTGATTTTATTTTATTTTTATTTATTTATTTTTTAAATTTTATTTATTTATTTGACAGAGATCACAAGTAGGCAGAGAGAGAGAGAAGGAAGCAGGCTCCCTGTTGAGCAGAGAGCCTGATTCGGGGCTCGATCCCAGGACCCTGAGATCATGACCTGAGCCGAAAGCAGAGGCTTAACCCACTGAGCCACCCAGGCGCCCCAGTTGATTTTATTTTAAAATAATCTATGAATTTCTTGGCATGCCTGGGTGGCTCAGTCGGTTAAGCCTCTGCTTTCAGCTCAGGTCATGATCCCAGGGTCTTGGGATGGAGCCCTACATCAGGCTCCCTGCTCAGTGGAGAGCCTTCTTATCCCTCTCCCACTCCCCATGCTTATGTTCTGTCTCTCTCTCTCTCTCAAATAAATGGAATCCTAAAAAAAGTAATAATTTATGAATTTCACCTGGCATAATCATCACTATGAAAAGGACCAGCATAATTTGACTCTAGATTCCTTCTTAGGTTAAGAGGGGAGAAAGTTGCATGCTTGAAGTTGAATTTTCTATGATTCTAATGCAGAGCTTGTCAGCCTTTTTTTTTTTTTTTTGGTCCCTTAAAGCATCAGAACTTCAATTTATAAAACAGGTAAAAAGCAGGGCTGCTCTGATGGGAGATGGATACAAGACCTAAAGCCTAGCCCGCGTGGCCTTTCCTTGCCTTTCTCATTGGTCCCCAAGGCACCTCCTTTGAAGCCCAGGACCCTGAAGAGTCAGCAGATGCTACTGTCTTTCTTGCAAACACTATCTGGGTGGACTAGTGATTCGGTGAGCTTGTTTTCTCTCTCATACAACCCTGTTGTCCCTCCCTTTCCCCCACTCCCAGATGAAGTACAGGCCATTGCCACCCTAATTGAGAAGCAGGCACAGATTGTGGTGAAGCCCAGGATGGTGTCCGAAGAGGAGAAGCAGAGAAAAGCCGCCCTTCTGGCCCAGTATGCTGACGTGACAGATGAGGAAGAATATCCTTTTCAGAACCTTGGGACCACTCCCTAAGGCTTGAGACCGACGTGTTTGTTGGTTTACAGTGAGCTTTGAGAAGTTACTAATCTCCCCCTGTAGTGTAATTTTTCCCTCTAAAGTGGCTCTGATCTGTGGCCCTTCATGGGTGTGAGGAGTGACATTGGGAGAGTTAATATGAGACTTAACATTTTTCACCACATAATCCGCATGTTCCTGAAAACTTTGGTGTAAAAAAAAAATGCCTTAATAATGGACCACTTATATTGTATTTTTGGAAGCTTAAGATATAGCTGTCATTCTTTATATTTGTCTAATACCTTTCTGTCCAGTACAGTATCCTTCATATAATACATCTTTATATGCTTTTCCCAGTTGAGAAGGAAACCGTGATGGTTAGAGATGCCTATGTGATCAGAGACATACATAGCTTTAGGGGCCAAATAGGGACTAGAATATGGATATTTTTGGATGAAGGATTCCCAGATTTGGAGCAGTTTCATTTGAAAAAAAAATTTTTTTTAATATTCCAGTGACCACATAATTGAAAGTGAGACTGAATCCCCAGCCAACACAGAAGTCGTCTGGAATTTGGGGGCCTGTGCAAAAGGCACTTGCTACTGACCGGGACAGGCTTGGTTGCCTGTGAGTTTGAACTTGTTTAGGAGATGCTGAGCTCACAGCCTGATTGCATGGGGCGTGTGGAGCCTGATGCAGGGGACCTCATACCAGAAATGTTAGCGTCTTATCACAAGTGTAGAAATTAGCTCCTAGGCTCTTTGGGGCCAGCTTGTCTTCTGGTTTCTCCTAACTTTTTTTCTTGCCAGGGTCAGCAGAGCTATGGTTCCAGTGGTTCTTTCTTGGGCTAGAAAAGAACATTTTAAGCAGTGGTGGTTCTGGAGAACTTGTTAAACCTCGGATGGCTGGGCCCCGCTCCCCAGTTTCTGATTTAGTAGGTCGAGGGTGGGGCCCAAGAAGGTGCTTTTCTAACAAGTTCCCAGGGAGTTCCAGGACCCATACTTTGAGAAATAGTGTTTTAGAAGTCCTCTTGCCATCCCCTGGCATTGCCAGGTAATGCGGAAGTCCACCCAGACCAGGCAGTTTCTTTTCAGCCTCCGGGAGATAAGGATCTCACAGTAGCTCTGAACAGTCTTGAGACTCCTGAAGATGACCGAGCTGGGCTTACCCCTGCCGCTCTGACGGTGTTTTTCTTCAACTTGTTTTCCTGCCCATCACTTCACCGACTGTTTTCTGATGCTGGGTTGGGATGTGCTAGCCTTTGCTTTCCATCCGACTTTCCTTAACGACACTCACCGAAGCAGATGAGAAGGATGACTCATGTGCCTCCACAGTGAACATTGGTTCTGATAAATGTATCCTTCTCTTTGTCCATCCCCAAGTGTTTCTCCACTGAGCACTCTTGAGAAACAGTTGTCATCTTGCTGTCATTGAGGGGGGATCCTTTTACCAACAGGAACTCGTTTTGGGCCAGCATTTTAAGCCCCATTCTAAGGATAACCATAAACAGTCAATTTAATGAGAACTTTTCCCAAAGAAATCATGTTAACATCTACTGTGAAGGGAGGAAGGATTTCTTAAGGGAGGATTTCTAAGGGAAAATAAGAATTTATACTCCCTGTGTATAGTGCTGGGTTTCCCAGCAGCAGAAGCAAGTTAAATAATACTGAAATTTTGACTTTGTCCTCTGTGAGTGTATAATTATTTGGAAAGAGAACACAAACAGTAAATACTTTTGAACTAAAAATATGGACAGATGGAAATAAGTGCTGAGGAAAGTCCCTACCAACAGACACTTAGGAGAAGATGCTTCATTTATTTTTTTATGAGTTTATTTATTTGAGAGTGAGAGAGAGCACGAGCAGGGGAAAGGGGCAGAAGGGGAGGGAGAGAAAATCTCAAGCAGACTTCCCGTTGAGTGCAGAGCCTGATGCAAGGGTTGATCTCAGGGTCCTAGGATTGAGCCCTGCATTGGGCTCTGTGCTCAGCAAGGAATCCTTCTTCCTCTCCCTCTTCCTCTGCCTCTCCCCCTGCTTTTGCAAGGTTGCACTCTCTCTTGCAAATAAATCTTTAAAAAAGGAAAAAATACACCTTCTTAAAGATGAAAAGTATGGTGGGTTATCCAAGAAGGGGGGGTTATGTCAGGAGGACTTATTTTAAAGCATCAATGCAAAAAGAGTTGTTTTAAGAGTGGGAGGAGCATGTCCGGTGCTAACAGGTTTGTTTTGTTTTTTTTTTTTGGAATCTCTACACCCATTGTGGGGCTAGAACCCATGACCCCAAGATCCAGTCATAGGCTCTTCTGACTGAGCCAGCCAGGCCCTCCCAGGCTGCGTTTTTAAAGTCCCAAGAAATGGAGGGTAAAGTTTTTGGCTAGTTATTTTCTAACTGGTTTAACTTATTTCATATCTTCTATAAATTCAGAGTTTGTGGTTATTAGAACATGTTTTTCACTTAAGCTTCAGTGGTCTAGGAAAAAAAGCAAATCGATAAAGTTTAGTAAAGTTACACAACTTATTTAACTCTTATCAAGCATTTTAATAGTGCCAAGCACTATTTTTGCCAGTTACATTAATACTCTATTCACTAAAACTAGCCTAGATACTCCCAACAATATTCTGCCATGATCTAAGTACTTATTCTGGAATGAAATTTCATTTTCTTAAAATATTTTAACATTAAAATTTAGAGAAGTCTGAGATTTTTATTCTGAGGATTAGTTTTAAACCTTTGTAATGATAGTTTCAGGGTATCCCATGAGACCAAAGATAAATTGTCATAAGGACTTTTTTTTAAAGACTAGGAATATGTGGAGAGAGAATAAAGACAGTAGTTGGGACCTGTGTCACTTGTACCCTAATCCCTTAACTCACCTGTAGCTCTGTTCCGAAACACCAATGTGGAAGATGTCCTCAATGCCCGAAAACTGGAGCGAGACTCACTTCGGGATGAGTCCCAAAGGAAGAAGGAACAGGACAAGCTGCAGAGGGAGAGGGACAAACTGGCCAAGCAGGAGCGCAAGGAAAAGGAAAAGAAAAGGACACAAAGAGGAGAGCGGAAGCGATAACCTTGGTCCACTCTATTCTTTCTCCTCATGAATTTGATCAAAGGGAGAAGCGATCGTGCACATGTGTATTTAAGAGAAATGAGAGAACATTGCAAACTGGTTTCCCAAGGCATTTCCCTTTTGTTTACATGGTCAAAAGGAAAATCACAAACACTTCTAATTACAAAATGTGCCATGTCTCTGTGGTGTGGGTAATCAGATTATTGTAGTTGATGTCTGTACCAAAGATCTGGAATGGGGGCAACTTTTATATTTTAATACTGAAGTCGTGGCTCCTTTTGGCCACTTTAAAAGTCTTCCCTCACCTAGGATAAATAGAAATATTCAGAAAGCTGACAGTTATGTTTTTCATCCTGAAGGAGCAGAATCATGACCACTCCTTTTCTGATATGAAATGTGGGAGCGTAAAGTACTTCGAGAGTAGTATTTACCTCTGAATGTATTGTTTTATGGATGAAATAGAAAGCTAATGAAGAGCCCTACCTGGATCCAGATATTATTATGTTAACATGGCAACAAACTATGAAAACAGAAGAGATGATGTGGTAGATGTTCTAGATTTGAGATATTTTAAGTTTCAGCCTATGAGAGGAAAAAAGTATCTTTTTATGTAGAGATAGTTACATATTTTTCCTCATCCAGGCTGTGATTTTGAAGGATGTGTATTGAGTGAAAGGATATCCTTGTTAGCTAGATTCATTTTTTATAATCATGAGCCCTCTTGAGTGTTAGTAGAGATTTTAATCCTGATCTGCCCTAAAACATGAATATAAGGATGTGATAATTACAGGCTGAAAGAAACTGCAGGAACCATGCATCTAAGGAAGAAACACTGGAAATCTCTGCTAATACAAAGATGTTTGAGAGTGTACATTGTGGGTGCTCAACAAATTTATTTAATGAGTGAGTGGAAAAACCTGGGAGAGTCACAAGTGAGCAGGAACTCTCCATTTGTACTTTTGTCACAAGTCACATTCAATTGTAAATAAATCCTTTCTCTACTTCCGGCAGCAGACTGTCAAGAAGCCTGAAGGGAGCAATTTCCCTGGCAAGACAGAAAATAGGTATTTTATACCTGAGGTTGGCAAACTACTGCAGGCAAGGAAATTTGGCCCCGTTTGTTTTTGTATGGTGCAAGTCAGCAATAGGTTTTGTATTTTTAAAGGGTTGTAAAAGAAAGAATATGTGACAGACCCCTCTTGTGGCCTGTAAAACCTAAAATATTTACTGTCTGGCACTTAAGAAGTTTGCCAACCTGTTTTATACCATTAACTAAGAGGTTAACAAATTTTTTACCTTTGTGTAGAGGGTAAAAAGCTTGGTTAAGGAAAAGATGTGTCACCTCTATACACTCCTATAATCATGGCATTGCATTTTAAAAAAAGTAACCATCTTTTAAAAAAAATAAACTATTTAAATCACTGTTTTTTGATTTATTATGATTCCTTCCAGCTATCCATGGAAATGAATTGTGCGAACACTTCGGAATGCGTTGAATTTTGCTTTAGATTTTGATTAGCCCAATATGATCTTTTTTTTTTTTTAATATATTTTTTAAGATTTTATTTATTTATTTGACAGACAGAGATCACAAGTAAGCAGAGAGGCAGGCAGAGAGAGAAGAGGAAGCAGGCTCCCCGAGGAGCCAAGAGCCTGATGTGGGGCTCGATCCCAGGACCCTGGGATCATGACCTGAGCCGAAGGTAGAGGCTTTAACCCACTGAGCCACCCAGGTGCCGCTAGCCCAATATGATCTTAAGTAAAATGACTTCCTAGAATCAAATTCTCTGCATCAGTTCTGTGAGGTTGGGTATTGGGAGATCAGGAAGATTACCTTGTAATTGAGACAAGTATTGGAAGTCAGTAAATTGGCTTTGAAGTCCTTCCAAGTACTTTTGGAGTCTTAGTCCTCTATGGCAGTAGCAATAATAGGCTGTGGCTGCAGATAGCATATGAGAGCCTATTTTATTAACCCTTATTTTGGATTTTTGGTTTATTTTCACCTTGATGTTGGTCTCTGAAGCAGAGCCAGGTTATATCCATGGACCCCTGAAGGGTACTTGTTTTAGTCCAACGGTAGCCAGTTCTTCTGGGACTCTGTTATGTATGTTACAGTTAGATGTATACTTAAACTAATGTTTATTTATTTAATTTCATTTTATTTTGACAGAGACAGATCACAAGTAGGCAGAGAGGCAGGCAGACAGAAAGGGGGAAGAAGACTCCCTGCTGAGCAGAAAGCCTGATGGGGGGCTTGACCTGAGATCATGCCCTAAGCCGAAGGCAGAGGCTTAACCCACTGAGCCACCCATGTGCCCCTGAACTAATGTTTAAATGGGAAAAAAAGGTCAGCTCATTAGGCTTTGAGTAAGGTTATTCACTTAATTCAGATGCTGCTAAATCCTTTATGTCTAAAATGTTCAATACTGCAAAAGGCAAATTTTAAACCGTATCTTCTATAGTATGATTGACATTTTAGACCAAAATAGGGATTTCAGGGGCACCTGGGTGGCTCAGTGGGTTAAAGCCTCTGCCTTCAGGGTCCTGGGATCGAGCCCCGAGCCCCACATCGGGCTCTCTGCTCAGCAGGGAGCCTGCTTCCCTCTCTCTCTGCCTACTTGTGATCTGTCAAATAAATAAAATCTTTAAAAAAAAATAGGGATTGGGACGCCTGGGTGGCTCAGTTGGTTGGGCGGCTGCCTTCGGTTCGGGTCATGATCCCGGCGTCCTGGGATCAAGTCCCACATCGGGCTCCTTGCTCGGCGGGGAACCTGCTTCTCCCTCTGCCTCTGCCTGCCACTCTATCTGCCTGTGCTTGCTCTCTCTCTGACAAATAAATAAATAAAATCTTTAAAAAATAAAAAAAATAGGGATTTCAGTCATTAATTTCCAACCCTCTAAAACTTTATAGTAGCTGATTACTCAAGTGGTAAGGATGCTTATATAATTCAGGATATATAATTTTTAACCACTTTTATATAAATCACTTTGTTTATTAAAAAAAATTAATTGGGGTGCCTGGGTGGCTCAGTGGGTTAAAGCCTCTGCCTACCGCTCAGGTCATGATCCTGGGGTCCTGGGATCAAGCCCCGCATCAGGCTCTCTGCTCAGCGGGGAGCCTGCTTCCTCCTCACTGCCTGCCTCTCTGCCTACTTGTGATCTCTCTGTCAAATAATAAATAAAATCTTTTAAAAAAATTACACCAAATTCTTTTGCATTAAAAATGAGGAGAGCATCAGTTTTATTAGTTTCACTTCAAATTATGTGATGTTATTTTTTGTTCTCATAGGTTGTAATTTGGAAGTCCAATACATATGAACCATCCATTAAGAGAGTATGCCATAGAAGGAATAACCAATTAATGTATTAATTATTTACAGGGTGATGTGATTAACAGAATTTCAAAGAATTTTTGTGTTTGGTTTTTGTTAATGGACTAGTGTTTTATTTCTCACCACTGTCATGTTAAAACTTCCCCAGAATTTTTATTCTGGTTTGCCTGGATTAGTACAAAGGCAGAGCAAAACCTTCACCTTTGGGGTGCCTGGGTGGCTCAGTCAGGTAACCATCTGCCTTTGGCTAGGTCATGATCTCTAGGTCCCTGGCTCCCTGCTCTTCGGGGAGTCTGCTTTCTCCCTCTGCCTCTCTGCTTATGCTCTCTCTCACTCTCTCCCTCAAATAAATAAAATATAAAAAAAAAAACAAAACAAAAACCAAACCTTCAACTTTGAGGGAGGTTCAATGCAAGGATATCTGAATGGCATTGGTTAGTCTACCAACATTCTTACTTATATGTTAATGAAATTTAAAACTCAGTGCCAGTTCTTATCAGTGAAATGAAACTTGGTTTTCTGACCTGTGTGACAATTAAGGTTAGAAACTATACAAAAATGTAAAAAAAAAAAAAAAAAGAAACCATATATTTTCAACAAATTTATTAATTTTTTCCTGAGAGACTAAATTCAGTACAGTATTTGTTTTCATAACATCCAACATGTCTTATGTCAAACTTAACCACTTTCTATGCAGTGAGTGTGGTGGGGTGATCTATTTTGACTACCCTCAATGTAATTCATTTGGGTAGTTCTAAAGCATATCAGTGATCGAAATGTTTCTCCC